>QJNX01000362.1:0-54743 GCA_004155925.1 Monosporascus sp. MG133
AATATTAAATTATTTTTTATTATAAAAATTATAATTTAATTTAAAATTAAGTTTATATTATTTTAATTTTTATTATTATTATTTTTATTCGTAAAATTATAATAATAATAATTAATATTTTATATATTAATTATTTTAGTTATTAAATTATTATATCGTATTTATATATAATTATATAAAATAATAAATTTATATTTTTATTAACGGACATATTATAAATTATTTATATAAATAATAAAAGTTTAATTTAATTATTTTATTAATAATTAATATAATTTCGAAAATATTATTTTAAACTTTAATTTAACCGTTTTATATAATTATTTATTTGGAAATAATAAATTATTAAAAATTTAAATTTAATATCGATTTATTTAAAAAAATTAATATTAAATTTAAATATAAAAAGTTTATTTTAATTAAAAATAATCTGTTTTAATATTCCGTATTTATCGAAATAATATTTAATAAAAATATAAATTAATTATTTTATTATTACAGTTTTTTAAAAAAGTAAAAAATATTTATATTTAATAAGTTTATTAATAATTATTTATATTATATTATATTTAATTTTAATAATAAAATTTTTTAATTTAAAAAAATTAATAATAAAATTTTAAATTATAATATTTTATATTTTATTAAATATTTTTATAAATTATAATAAATTATACGGTTTATAATAAATTATTTTTATTTTATTATAAACGTTATAATTTTTAATAACTTATTTAATTATTTAATAAAATTTTAAAAAATTATATTTTTTTAAAATTATTTAATAATTTTAAATATTTTTTAATATTTATATAAAGGATTTTTATAAAATTTTTAAACGAATTTTTTTTATTATTAATAAAAAATATAAATTTTACCGTAAAATATTAATTAATTTTTATCGTTTTTTTTTTAATTATTTAATTTTTTTTTATTTTTTTAAATTATAAAAATTTTTAAATTAAGTTAATTTTTTAAAATAAGTTATTTTAAGGTTATATATAATTATATTATTTTATCGTTTTTATAATATAATATTTATATATATTATTTAAAAATTTTAAAATTATAATTTTTTTTACGGTTTAAAATATTCGTTTAAATATTTTTTTTACTTTTAATATAATAAATTTTAAAATTAAATTTAAATAAAAAAATTATTTAATTTTTATAACGTTTATTTAATTTTTAAGTTATTATAAATTTAATAAAATTTTTATAATTTAAATAAATATTAAATAATTTTTTAATTTTATTAAAAAATAATTTTTATTTTTTAAATATTAAGATAATTATTAATAATTTTTTATCGTAAATAAAATATTTAAGTTTTATATTTTTAAAAACTTTAAAAAAATACGTTATTAAATCTTATTTTTTATTATTTTTTAATTATTTAAAAATTATTTTAAGGACGTAATTTAAAATATTTATTTTAAGTTATTTTTTTTTTATAATTTAATAATTTAATTACCGAAACGTTAATAATTTTATTTTTAATTTTTTTTAAAAGTTTAAATTTTTTTCCGATATATTTTTTAATAATAAATTTAATAAAAAATTTAATAAGTTTATTATAATTTTGGATTAAAAGTTATATATAATTAATAAATTTTAAAAATTAATAAATATTAATAATAATAATTTTATTTAAAATAAATTAATTTTTAATAATTTTTAATTTAAAATTTTAAATTTAAATTTATTCCGGAATAATAATAAAATTTAAAAAGTTTAATTTTTAGATATATTAAATACTTTTTTTAACGTTTATTAATAAATTAACTTTTTCAAAAATTTTTTATATTTAAGTAATATATTTTTTTTATTTTTTAAAAATTTTTAAATAAATAAAAATATTATTTAAATAAATAAAAACGAATTTATTTAAAAATTTCCGTAAAATAATAATAAATATATATTAAAAATTAATTAAAATATTAATTAAGCCTTATAATATAATTTTATATTTATAATATCCATAAATAATTTTAAAAATAATTTTTTATTTTTTATTTTTAATTATTTAAATTAAATAATAATTATTTAATAAATTTAAAATTATAAATTATTTAATTTTATTAATATTTTTTTTATAATATTTATTAATATTAAAAAATATTTATTTTTAATAATAATATCGTTAAATTATTTATAATTATAAATTCGTTAATATATTAAATTTTCGTTTTTATCGATTTTAATTTTATTATTTTTTATTTTAAGTATTATTATAATTAAATATTTTATAAATAATTCGGATTTTTAAATATAATTTTTTTTTAAATTTCGTTAAAAAAATTTTTAAAAAATTTAAATTTTTTTAAAATTTATATAATAAATTTAATAAAATTTTAAGTAATATTTTTTTTAATAAAAATCTGATAATTTTATTAATTATAATTTAATAATTTTTTTCGGATTCGTTTTTTAAATAATTTTTTAAACCGTCGATATTTAAAAAATACCGTTATTACGGAATTAAAAAATTTAATTTTTTTAATTATATAATAAATTTTATAAAAAAAAATTTTAAAAATTTTTTATAAAACCGTTTATTTTTTTTAATTAATACGTAAATTATTAAAACGAAATTATGGTATTTTTAAAATAATATCGTATTTTAAAATATCGGTAATATTAAAAATAATTTATTTTAAATATTTTTATATTTAAATTTTAAATTTTTTAATTTTTTAAAAAATTCGATCGTTATCGTAAGTAAATAAGTTTTTATTTACCGGTCGTAATTTATAAAATTATTATTTATATTTTTAAAAAATTCGATATTTTTCGATTATTTTAAAAAAAATAAAGTTTTTTTCCGTTCCGGAATTAATTATAATATTAAATATTTTATTTTTATAATAAATAAAAATTTCGATTTAATTCCGAATTTTTTTTTTTTTTATATAAGGTTTTATATATAAAGATTTTTCGGTACCTTATTTTCGAAAATTTCCGTAATTTTTTAAGTAATAAATTTTAAAAATTAAAAAACGTTTTTATTTACGTATTTTTTTAATTACATATTTAATATAGTAATTATTTATATATTTAAACCATTTTTTGTTACCGAATTATTATTTAAAAATAATTATTTTTTTTTTATTTTTTTTTTAAATTTCGTATTTTATGAATTATTAAGTTAATAAGGTAAATTTTCGAAAAAAATATTTTTATAATTAAGTAATCGTATTTATCGTAAAATATTAATACGTAATATAAATATTTTTACGTTATAACTTTTTAATTTTATTTTAATTTGAAATATAAATAATAAAATTTAAGATAATTTAATTATTAAAGAATTTTTATATATTTATATTTATTATTTAATTTTATAAATATTTTTTATTATATTTTAATTAAAAATTATTATCTTTTTTAATACGTTAATAAATAAGATAATTATAATTATAATAAATAATAAAATATAAAAATTTATAATTATTTGCCGGTTTAAAATATATTATATATTCGGAAAAAATATAATATTTAAAAAGTAATTATTTATAATTATCGAAATCTTTTCGTAATTAACCGTTTTAATCGTATATTTTATATTTTTATATATCGAAATAATAAATATATTTTAACGTAATAATTATTTTAAAATTTATTTATCCTAAATAATATTTATAAATTTTGGCTATAATATTTTTATAAATAATATAATTTTTATAATCTGGGTCGTTATTTTTAATTTTATTAATCGTAATAATAATAAATTTTTAATCGGTAAAAGTAACGTTTATTTTTTTTTTTTTTTCGTTATTTATATTTCGTTCGGCCGTACGGATTTTTTTTTTAAATTAAAGAATTTTATCCCTTTAAAAAAATTTTTAAAAATTTCTCTTTTTTGGTAAAAAATAACATTTATTTTTAAAATAACCCTTTTTGCCATAATTAAAACATTTAATTTTAAATTTATCTTTTTTAAACTTTATTAAAATAATATTAATTTCTTTTTAAAATTTATTTTTTATTTTTTTGTTATTACTAAAATATTTATTATTATTTTATTTACCGGTATTTTTCTTTTTAAAATATCGATTAAAAATACGTCGGTTAAAAATAATAATTTTATCGATATATTTTTAAAAAGTTTAATTTTAAGTACTTTAAATATTTTATCCTTAATTTATTCTTTTAAACCGTTATAAAAAAAAATATTTTTTAATAATTTAAAAATAACGGTTAATTAATTAAACTTAATTACGTATTTGGTAATTAACGTAATTTGCTTTAAGTTATATATTTTTTTAACCGTATATTATTATTTATCGATATTTTTATATAAAATTTATATTCGTTTTTTAAAATATCCGTAATTATTAAAAATATAATTAATAACGTCCAAATAATTATCGGAAAAATTTATTAAATAATTATTAAAAATAAATTCGAATTAATCGAATTTTTTTTAATAAATAATTAAAAAATAATTATAATTTTTTAATAATTTTCCGTTAAAAAATTTTCGTATTATTTAAAATAAAATTTAATTTTAATTAAAAAAATTTTTATATCCGTAAATTTATTATAAGGTTTAGGAATAATTAATTTATAACTTTTAATATCGGATATTTTATAATAAATAAAAAAAAATATAATTTTTTTTCGTTTTCGGTTAAATAATAAAAAAATAAAAGTTCGTAAATAAGAAATAAATATTTTAAAAAAAAATATTAAAGTTTTCGGATAAAAAATAATTTTTAAAATTACGAAAACTTTTTTTAATTATTAAGTAAATTTAACGTTTTTTTTTTGGAATCTTACGACTTTTTCGGCCATAAAATTTAATCGTTAATTAATCGTAAATTTTTTTTTTTTTATTTCCGTAATAAAAATTTTCTTAATTTCTTTTCGTAATTTAATTCTTTAAATCATATTTCGATAATTTTTTTTATTTCCTTTAAGGCAAAAATTAATTATTATTAAAAAAAAAACTTTTTTTAATTTTTAACTTTAATAATTTTTAATAACATATTATTGATTAATTAAAAAAAATTTAATAAAAAATAAATTATTTAATTTAATTATTAATTTTTTATTAATTAATAACGAAAATCGAATATATTATTTATTTATTAAATATTATTTTATAATATTATTTTTATTAAATTTAAAAAAACTTATATTTAATTAAACTTTAAATTATTCGTTAATTATTAATTAAAAATTTATTAAAATATAACGAACTTATTATATATTTATTTAAAAATATAAATAATATCCAAAATAAGGGTTTTTAATTTATAAGTAATAATAATATAATAAATAAAATATTCGTTAAAAAAATTTGCAGATTTTTTTTTTAATTAAAAAATAATATAATTATTTTTAGTTAAAAGTTTAAATTAATAACTAAAAAACGAAAATTAAATAAATATTATTTATATAAAAAAATTAATTATTATATATTTATTTCGAAATTTAATAAGTATATTTAAAATTTATGTAATTTATATAATCTGGCAAATTATTTAAATTATTTAGATTATTTAGGTTTTGGCAGGAAAAACCAAGCTTTTCCTATTCCGAAATTTAACCGCCTGGAACCTGCGCCAGGCTCCAAGGATAGGTTTCCCCAAGATAGGAACCCCTGTTCCTATACTGTAACAAAATCCTGGTAATTTGTTATTAATCCGACTTTTTATTTTTCAGGTAATTTTATAAGATAAGTTTAAATTAATTTAAGGCGTTTCTTTTAAGAAATATTATAACCGTAAAAATTTTATTAGCTTTATTAATAATTTTTTCGAAACGGAAATAAATTCGTACCTAGGTAAAAAAGTTTTATATATTACTTTTTTTATCGTAAAGTTCGGATTTTTTAAATTTAATTTTAATTTTATTAATCCGGATAATATTAATTTAAGCCTTAAAATATTAAATAATTTTTTCGAATTTTTTAATTATATCTTTATATTATTATATAATAAGTTTTTAAATATTATCCGATATATTAACGGTATAACGTATTATTTAAAATTTAATTATATTATTAAATAAAAATTTATAACGTATAACGGTTAATTAATTTAATTAATTATTAAATTTTAATTATACGGTTTATATTAATAATAATATTATAAAATTTTAAGTAATAAATTAAAAATATAATTACGTTTAATAATAATAAATATTAAAAATAATTTAAATAATTAAATTATATTATAAATTAATATTATTTAAATTATAAAAAAATAACGAATATATATATATTATTTTTAACTTAACGTATTTAAACGGCTTAAATTTTTAAGTTCGTTAAAACTTTTAAACTTATAACAGGCTTAAGGGGCTTAAAGCGTTAAGGCTCTTAAGACCTTTAAGCTAGTTACGTAACCCAGGGCCCACGTCGGAAATAAGTCTCCAACTCTCCGACCGTTTGTCTTTGGGCCAAGCCTTCAGGTCATAACATCAAACGGTTAAAGGATTTAGACGGTGACGTTAAGGAATGTACGCCTAATAACGGCAGCATAATGTATCCGTAAGGTTTATGGGAAGCTAACAGCCAATTAGTATGGAGATTAGCGTTGGTGTGGCCCTAAGGACTACCTGACAAGGATGTTTTTATTCGGCCTCTTACTTAGTAATAACTGGCGTCAGAAAACGTCTCTAGATGATTCCTGTCTTATAATAAGCGTATGGACCTTCTCACTTCCCGCCCCGCTTACTGTCAGCTAGAGACACCACTTACGATTAAGTTTTGTTGGATATAGTTCATGTACAAAACTTCTGCATGTTTGACGTGCCTCGGTGCTAACGTTGGATCATTGGCTTTCAGCTCTTCCCGCAACCTGGTTTAAAAAATAATATGCTGAATATTAATGAGTTTCTACCTCGACCCGGATTTAAGTTCGCTAGACTTCAGTGGCCACGAAACGATGTAGTTCGCCACTTCGAAATTTACAGTTCGCCGACCTTTTTATATGGGTGACTTATATTGTCGTGGCAGGTAAATTTTATGCAATGTACTATACGCTGCTAGTACACCATTAAACTCCAGATAGTTAGCCGGCGGCGGCAGACTAAATCGCGGCCAAACGGGGTCGCCCGTCTGCCACTTACCATCTGCCTGGAACGATGTTGATTAGTATATTACGTCACCACAAATACTTACAACCCCACCCCTATATCTATGTACTGTATTTCTGCAAATTTTATGGAGAAGATTCGTACTATACCAGTAATTAAGTGGCAGATCCCACCGGAACACACCCTAGAAAACGGAGGGATCTTTTAGGTAGTCTAAAGGATGATGATGATGTTAGCTACAAGCCTAGCCCTGGGCTCCAGCAGGAATACCCCTCCTGACACACTGTATGGCTCCTTTCCTCAGAAGTACCTGCTATCTCCAGGAGAAGCTGCTGTCAAGATGCTTTCTGAATAAGAGGCAGAATAAAAAAATCCTTGTTAGGTAGTGCTTAGGGCCACACCAACGCTAATCTCCATACTAATTAATTGGCTGCTGGCTTTCCATTAACTTTAAGGATACATAGTGCCGCCCTATTACGCATACACATCCTTAACGTCATTGTCTGAATGCTTCCGCCGTTTAACTGCTTCCGAATGTTGTCGCCAGTGCTTCCGAATGACGCAGCGGTGTCAAGGCGTGATCGCTACTGACGGGTGGCATACGAAGAACTGAAGGAAAGGGCTGAAGAATTGACCGTTTGTATTAGCAGAAGTAATGAGATCTCAGTAACTCTATTTAAATATGTCGTATTTGTACGAGAAACGCTAGGTCCTAAATAGGTTAGACGAGTCGGGAGTACCTGACCAGAATATTTAACTACACCTACAACGTAGTACCCGACGGAAACCGTGACACGTTGATCTGGGATCTCAGATAAGGGTAATTAGACTCTCTCACAAGAAAAAGATAAAAACCGGGTCCCGGGCGATGGCAGCGATTGTCTCAAGCTTGTGCTATCTCGCCGTCTCTTCAAGCAGAGCAGCTCGAACGAGCTGTCCGAGACATGACAACGCAACGCTGTCATTTAACACCTCCCGCGAATACTCAGGTAATCAATCCTAGGATAGCTTCTGTGGTACAATGGCTGCCCTTCTGTGCTTGCCTTACTAGGCAGGGCCGAATGCCCTCGAGGATGGCTTCTGTCAGAGTTGTCAGTCGCACGGACCTGAGTCTGAAGCAATCGATCTCCCGTGGCGGCCAACACAGAGCCACAAGCATTTCTACTTACCAGCGCGAAGCACATTACGCGCATAACGCCAGCAAGACCCGTCTCGTGTCTCTTCCTGCCATCAGCATATGTCTGCCGCGGGACAATACGAGGACTACAACGGTTATACTACCCCTGTGGCTACTGTCGGTAGCAGATAAGTCTCTACTCGACAAATTTCAGCAAGCCTTAATCCTGGCTGGCGACAATACGAGGTGTGAAGAAGGGAAATACCAAATCTAGTAGTATCCATCTAGGATTATGGCAAAAGATCGGGCGCTCGAACTATATTAGTTAGCGTTTTATATGGTTATATATATTCTTACAATCTACTATTCTAATCACGACTTACCAGCCCAGATCACCTACTATATAGCTCGTTGCGGAGATGGGCGAGATCGATCATACCTAGCCGGGTACATAGTCTGTCCCACACCTCATGCCCCTCAGCTGTTTTCCTCCGGGTTTCACTCAGAGTTGAACGCAATATAATCTGATGCACCACATGGCCATGACATTGCGCAACATCGTGCAATCCATCCACCCGACCTTGTAGATTAGGGGCATCCATCCATTTAAGCTACCACGATGGACATAGTGGCCATAATAAGTGGGCTGTGGCGTATTTATATGAATAGTGTGGTGTCCTGGGTGCACAGGCTGCGGCAGGATGGAAGTGGAACCGACGCGGTATAGAGCGGCGCGGTGTTAAGTATATAACCTTCCGTATAATATACTAATAAAGCGAAGTACCTTTTGGACGTCCATACGTCCACCGCGTGACCATCCATTGGGGAAATTGCTATTTCTATATATTCAAACTAGGGGCTGGTGGATGTGCTGCAATCCATTCTATTGGGGTGCTCGGTGGAGTGAATTGCGTTGCTTTCAACTCTGGGTTTCACGGTCATGTGGTTTCGCAAAAGACCATCCGCCTATTGCCTTCGGAGAACTTCTCCCGTGTCCCCCTTTATCGTTCGGTAAACCAGGCCCAGGCCCTAACCATCTTGCCATAGCTTTCTCTAGTGTGGAGGGAATGTATAGCCGTGGGAACCGCATATGGGGCGTCGTCGAACGGATAGTGGTGTAGACCTCACCCAGCCATCATAAAGGGACAATACGATGGTACCGTGGCATTTTAGGCAAATTATACCTGTGCTGATAGGACTCTGTCCCTAAACATATGAAGGAGAAGACGCAGCTGCAGCAAAAGTCAGACAATTGGCAGTGTGCCCTATCCCTAAATACAAGAAATCCGGTCTTTGACAGACGGCTTCGCCGCCGTTTCCCCAATTCACAACTTCCTTACTCGCAACGCACCGTTACAACCGGATGAAGGAGCGAAGAACAATTAAAGATATTTTATTTATGTAGACGGAGCTATTACAGATTCGGATGTTAACTCTTAGGAGGAAAGCAAATAGATAATCATGCATCTTTCTTGGGTTTCGCTTTGGGGGTAGTTATGTGTTAACCGTTACATCTTACGATAAGCGCAGTTGTATAAGTCTTGGCGCTTTGAGAATTCGGGGTGAGAGGTGGGTAGGAAAACCCCCAACTAGGAAGCTCTGGCGTCTATTCCCATATAACATATCATCCACAAAGAGGGCGTTCTTTTTGACAGCTAACCGGAGTCTCCACCGACTCACGTACATTCCTATTCACCGGTCCCAGCCACTGCCGCATGATCCCGCCTTTATGATGCGTACCGTGTGATTTCAGTACCTAACTACAGCTACTAATGATATGAATCAAGTCATCTTACCGTACCACCATGTTACACCGGTAATTAGTAGCCGCAAGAATCGAAGAGTGCGTTTCTTCCTCATGCGGTCCACCTAACTTAAGATCTGCTTATATATAGGTCCTTACGCTGTCGGATGTCCACCCCTTTTTTCTCTGCGATGAGTTATGAGCAGTGCCGACAACCCACCCTCAGATTCTCTGGTTCGTAGGGAAAATGTGGTAGCAAGAAGGAAAACAAGTAAAGCCGACACTTTGGAGTTTCGCCCATCCGATAACAAATTATTTGATTTGTTCGCACCGGATCCTTGGTTTATAACTTGTCATCATCACCGATCTACAAGTCCCTTGTAACCGAACAGACAACCTTTTTTTAGAAACAGATGGAGGCTCGTGTGGATGTTTCGTTCCAACGAGCGCAAAATGTGGGGCGAGTTGGTAGATTCCTCCCCATGTCGAGGGCTGTGCTTCGCTAAAATCCTCGCCACCTCCTAGATGGTTTGGGAAGAGTCGGGACGAATGAGCAGATAAGTCTCAGTTTAGCCATGGTTCAAATATATCGGTTTATTATTCGTACCGACGTAGGTTGGCCCTAAGAATTGACCAATTTATAGGGAGCTGTGACGACTGGCTTGAGAAGTTGACGTATATTAACAAGGCGGTAGTGGTCCGAGGACCGAGATACGGATGTATTATTATTAATAGCAGATATGTGATTGCTCGCCTGGTCCAGAAATGGAGTAATCACTGTTGTCACAGAAGAAATTGAGGCTATATTGACAGCTCTGACTCTTAGGAGGGAAAGACCTTCCAAGCTACCTAAGCTGATCGAAGCCCTTTTTTATAGGCCCTGGTGGGTCCCACCAGGGGTGTCCGATTGGAGCCCATTAGACACCATTTTTACCATGACAACTGTCATATGCCCAAAGGGTACGTCAAAGTTGCTGGTAAGGCAAACATTCTTGGACGGCACAGTCCACAGATCGTTATAATCTTTGGTCTACTCAGGCGATTGCTCGTCCCGCGATTAAGTGAGTGATAAGTTGTCAATCTTGAATTATCCGAAACTGCGGCCTAATCTCGATATTCTGGGCCCCAGGGCTAAGTAGTTCCTTAGACAAACAGATTGCGGCGGTGCTTCCGGGTTCCAATTCCCAGGCTGTCGGGATGAGAGTAGGTCTTGCATCTCCGTGCAGGTCTGCTAATTGGAGTTTGGCATCTTCCAACATTTATTATTGCCTAGTGCTGGACAGCTGCACTGCCCTGCGAGTAAACCCGGCGCGGTGTTAAAAACCGCTTGTTTGCAGATCCTGTTTCTTCCCCTAACAGTACTCACGCACAAGCCAAAGGTCAATCACAGCCGAGCTCTTTTCGGCCCCGAATGAGGCATCTGCGACCTGAGTCTTCGCCTTCCTTTATACAAGATACTCGTGGCGCGCCAACCAGTCCATTCAGCAGTCACGTGTGAGTTGTGAATTGATATGCGTTATAGATGGCTGAGGGAAGACATCTATCCGGACACTCCGTCTCAGGGGAGCCGAGGGACCTCGATTTACTGCCTTCCACCTTTTCGCCTTGGAGGGCGGAGGATCACATTTCTGGGAATGTTGATGGCTATTTCAACCTTGACCATCTCGCAGCTAAAGTATCGCGGCCTGGAACAGTCGAGTCAGACCGCAACGGGTCGCAAGAGATGGTTAATGAACCCAATCCGGGAAATTCGCAGTTTGACCGAAGTCGAGTGTCGACGCCTGACTCAGTGGTTTCGCCTGTGACTCCTTCCCAACCGTTTGAAGGCCAGCAGCAGCCAGATTTCCTGCAACAACCGGAGCCTTCTGCTCGGCCAACAGCGCCCCCGAGAAAATCGAGATTTCGCGAGATGTTAATGAATTCGCTATCATCGAGGAAAAGGGAAGCTCAATCTTCGTCCACGTACGATCCAGTAAGAGACGTGCCAGAGGACTTCTCTTATCGGAGCAGACCTTCGTTATCATCATCACCAGAGCGGCGGTACACGACGTATGATTCGACGGGAAACCCTACCAGATATTTTAGCAACCCAGTCTATACTGATGCTGCCCATTCCGCTGAAGCCTTTGGTCAAAATGGTATGACTAGCCTCGGACCTTCCCTGCTTGTGATGGAAAGTTAATTGCGCTTTTAGCGAAGCCACCTCCGGCTTGCCACGCTAGACAAGATGTCTACATTAGATGCGGGACTTGGCTGTTCGTGACTATCATCCTCCTTTCGGTCTACTCTACCGCAATGAGTGGCTTATGGCTCGTCGTGGCTATTTATCAACCACGATACGGCCGTGGAATCTCGTCGAATTCTGGCCCAGGCATCCTTGCCCCTTCGACAGCCTCAGTACTATCCGCCCTTATCGCCAAGTCTATAGAGCTATCCTTCGTTACTGTGTTCGTGGTGTTTATCGGTCAAGTCCTCACTAGAAGAGCATTCATGAGACAATCTAAAGGAATGACACTTGCAGAAATGACAATGCGAAACTGGGTCATTGTAAGTGATGTTCGAGGTACATAACATCTTTCCTATATTAACCATGAGTTGGCAGCAACCTGGGTCGCTACTTACCTTCTGGGAGGGAATACCATGGTTCGTATAAAATCGACAAACTTGGGTTGGTAGAGGTGGTCAAGCTAATGTCTTTATAGTACGTCTTATCCACTTTCATGTCATCCTCTTGCCGCTCTCAAAGTGTTGAAATGGAAAAACTAGAAATAAGACTCATTGGCCTCGAAGCAGGATGTTAACATATATCAGATGCGGGAGTGACAGTTCTAGGCGTCCTCACCTTGACATCCACCATAGTGGCCCTGTTGTACACCACAGCATCAGATGCCATGGTCAGGCCCAAACTCAAATACGGAGACTGGCGTCCCCAGGAACTACAGGGACTCGTCAAGGCCTCTTACATGAACCCTGGTTTTGTCCGAGCGTCTTGCGCGACGCCAATCGACGAGGCTTTGGACACAGTCTATAATTCTGGCGAGTCTTGCCTGAATGTGAAGTACTCTGGCCAATGTAAGTTGCACCCTCCAAGAGCTTATCGCACTGGCTCGTCATTGTGAACAACATGAGTGCTAATAATAGTAAAGCTTACCGCAATCTTCTTGGTTTCATGTACGTTTAACGGTTTGAGCATGAACGTCTCTTATATCCCTCAATCCGACACGTCTCTAATGCCTGTTAGGGACGTATGGACGCACGTACATGACAACGGAACATCTCTCGAAACTGAACTCAGTAAGCGGCCAAATGGAAAGCACAACCTCTTCGATAATACGACCATGGTATCTTCCTGGATTGAGACGGAATACGGCGACGTGGCAGCGAACTTCGAAGCTCACAATAGAATCATCAATAACGTCACCATTGCGATGCCTCATCCGGGAGTTTACTCAGCTGCGACCGATCCGATCAACGGTATCTTGCAGCCGAGCGACTTGGAGAATCTAGGAGGATACTCTATCAGGGCAAGTGTGGTCTCGCCATCACTAAACGTCATGTGTGTCAACATGTCGCCTTCAGAATTAGTGCCGCTGATATATGGTAAGTAAGAGAATGTCTGTTCTCGGTCCCTTAGGTCCGCTCGTATAAAAGTCCCGGAGGCTGACCTTCTGCCAGTATGTTCTGTACTCTCTTTGACCCTGCTTATCTGAAGAGACCGAAATGTGTAAAGCTGAGGTTTCGGGGAAAGACGTTAACCGATAGTAGACAGAGTGGCCAAACGCTAGGAATGAGGCGACCGACGTACCGGGCCAGAAGATAGGCCTAGATGACTGGCGGACGGATATACCTGTTGCAAGGGAAGGAGAATGGTTAAACCGAACGGTGGTCGACGATATTTTTCAATGGGGACCTGACTATGATCGTCTGCCCCCCGTCTTCCAACTCGTAAGTTGCTCCCGACCACATACTACACGCGATGAATTGCACTAACGAATATGTCGACGCAGTACCCGATCGCTCACAACATGGTCGTCAACACGAGTGTGATAAACTCCACGGCCATCTACATCCTAATGAAACCCAACTTCCCCGACCTAGACGACTTCACTCTCTGCGAGCTGCGCTCGTGGGTCACGACGAAGTGCTCGACCGAGTTCGATCTCCTGGGCCTCGTGGGAGGGGAGATGCGAGCAAACTGCGAAGACCCGGGCAACGAGAACGCGTATTGGCACTCCGTCGAAGACGTGCCGCCCTGGATGTCGCCCGACTGGCGGAACCTCGTGGACCAGTGGCAGCTGAGCATGAACGTCAACGGCGGGGTGACGAACAACAACGCGTCCAACGCGCGCATCCTGACGCAGCTGGTCCTGCGGCGACCGGCGCTGGACCCGCTGCTGCCCAGCGTCGCCGAGGCGCTCGCCGTGTACGCGTCGTCGGCGCTCGTCGCGGGCTCCATCCAGAGCACCTTCCGGCACTACTGGGGGTACGCGGCGACGGAGCTGGACCCGGGCGCGTACGAGGCCTTCAACGCGTCGGTGCGACAGCAGGAGTACGCGTCGTCGCACGAGCAGGCCTGGCAGGGCGTCTTCTACGTGGTGCTGGCGCTCGTCTTCGCCATCAACGTCGCCTGCCTCGCCTACCTGCTGCTCGTCAGCACGCGCGAGGGCGGCCTCGTCACCGACTACACCGAGCCGCAGAACCTGTTCGCCCTCGCTGTCAACTCCCCTCCCAGCGCCGCCCTCGGCGGCTGCTGCGCCGGCGGCGTCAACTCGGCCGCCCTCGTCGCCCCTTTCCGCGTCGGCTACGCCGAGGGCGCCAACCACTACTTCTTCGAGGAGGCGGGACCGGGGGCGGGCGGCCGTGATGGCAGTCTTTCCCCTCCCGCCGGTGCCGGGAAGAACGCGGATGGCCGCGATAGGGCGGCGAGCGACGCGGAGCTGTTCGGAAGCCCGTGTCGCGGTGGAAGGTACGGGGACAGCTACAAGAGGCTGAGCTCAAGTCGTTCGGCGGTCTGGTTGTAGGCAGGTCGGTAGGGTTCAGCGCTGGCATCGATGGGTGGGGTTTCGCTGAGAGATCCCCCGGCTCTAGAAGCGGTACTGAACTGAGAGTCAAGACGATCGCATACTGCTGCCTTCTCCTAGAGCATCCTGGCTTGGCTTTTACGGAGGCATGTGACCACATTTGTGTTACACGAGCATAGCACTGGAGTTGATGGACTCAATTCGACATGCATTTACGAGGCTGGCTGGTGGGTTAACTAGACGTGAACGAACGGAGGGGTCACCACGTGAAAATTGCGAGGCGTTTAGGGTTGAAACGAATATACCTAATAGGTAGTGGCTAAAGGCGGAAGAATTGTATCATTCATAATAATTGACTGCAATGAAAATTCAATGCCCGGGATGTTGAAGTCCGCAGGTTATGTTTCGAAGACGGGGGGTGTTGAGAAGCCCCTACACGTGGTCATCCTTCTTAACACTGGTGACCGGAGGTAGAAAAGGATGCCTAGACCAAATAAAGCGACAACAATGAGCTCCGCGGCCGAAGAGGGATCGGACAGAGGACTCTGGCCGTCTCCCTTCACGAAACGCGGTAGAGACGCGAGTCGCCTCCAACAATCACGTCGACCTGGTTCCGCCTAACTTTCATCCGCGTCCGTCAAGAAAAAGAAATCGTCGCACCCTCTGCGCTTCAGTCAGAAAAGCAGCATAGTTAGAAGAGCTTGTGCTCGAGCATCATGTCGGACTCCGGTTCGAGGCCGACGCAGGCGCGGAAGATGTTGGTCAGCGCAGCCCGCTGCTTGGTGAGCGCGTTGACCACGGGCGTGCCGGGCGGCGTCAGCGGCGCCTTGAGCATGTAGCTCAGGATGCTGAGCACGCTGTGGAAGCCCTTGTAATCTTCTCCTTCGGCGGTGGATCGCCACTTGATCCGAGTCATCATCTCCGTCACGAGGACTAGGTCGATGATCAGCGGCGAGGCCAGCAGCGAGTCCTCGCAGACGTTGAAGATCCTGGGTTGGTGGTTAGCGGGCGAGTCGTGCACTTGGGCGGGAATGGGGAAGAGAACAGAGATGAACGGAGGAATGGACAACCGATAGGATAAAGCGAATAGAAAGATGATGACTTACGAGATGGTCTGGTGCCCGCCGAGAAAGATCTCGGCATAGTACTCGTCGAGGGCGCGCTTGTTGTCGCCAACGGCGGGCATGTACTTGATGACGACGGTGTGGTCGGGGTGCTCGCCAGGGGCGTAGAGGACCGAGTTAGCGGCGACCATGTCGTCGACGACGGTGCTCTTGGAGATCTCCTTGGAGCGAAACTGGCGGTGCGAGCTCAGGTTGCGCCCGTCGTTGTTGCCGAGGTGGTTGTAGCTCGCGATCGAAGTCAGGCGGATGCCGGCGTTGATGAGGAAGTCGACGAGCGCCGACTTCATCTTGGTTTGCCCGGACTTGAAGTCGTCGCCGCCCACGAACGCGCCCTCGCGCTCCGCGAGCTCGATGCAGCCGGGGACGAACGTGTTCTGCGGCGACCCGTTGATGAACGGCGCCCCCTCCAGGATACACGCCACGGCGAACACCGTCGACGGCGCCACCTCCTCGTGCCCCGCCTCGATTGCCTTGAGCAGGTTGTCGGCCGTGTCGTTGACGCCCGCGATGACGTCCGCGTAGCGCTCCGTGTTGGCGGTCCACTGGACGATGACCTTGTCGAGGTTGTTCGCGGCCTTGAAGTCGCTGGAGATCTCATTAATACCTACAAGATGCGCTCCGACAGCTTCGTAGGGGGGTTAGGCTTACCGGATATCCTGGCGTATCTTCTCGACGTGAGCCATGGAGGCTTTGTTGCCGGGGATGACGTTGTCAGCCCTGTCCTCCTGGTTGGCTGCGATGAAGTCGGGGTAGTAGATACTCGGGAGCGGGACCATCTGAGCCATCTCCTTCTTGACCTGCGCCTTCAGGGTGGGCTCCAGCACGGCGGCGCGGTCCATGGCGTCCGCGAGGTTCATGCCGCTGATGTCCCAGCCCCCGATAACGAGATCGTTGGGGTGGACCATGGGGAGCACGTCGTGGAAGGGTATGTTGACGTCCTTCATGGTGGCGGCATCGGTCCCTAGCTTCATCGTGGAGCCCATGATGACGGATCCATAGTAGTTGGCGGCGCGCGGACCCTCGCGCGTGTCCCACACCAGGCGGCGCTGGTTCGCGATTATACCGGCCGTCACCGTGGTGCCGTTATTACCACCCCAGCCAACGAGCATCATGCCGACCCTGGGGACCTTGCGGTCGGTCTTGAAGTCGTACGCCGTCTCCTTGGGCGTGGCCACGTACTTGCCGCTGGCGGCATCCTTGCTCACGCTCGTCGTCCGGTACGTGTACCTCGACAGGATCTCGTCGTCCGTGTATGTCACGTTGGGCGAGTCCACGATGAAGACATCCCGGCTGGCCGGTGTCGAGCCGTGGCCACCGCTGATCGACCCACCATTCCCGTCGCGGGAGCCCGCGTCTGCCTCTGCGTGCGGCGCCATATTTCTTATTCCGCGCGGTTCGGTCTAGTGTTTGATATTCACCTGGAATTTAATTGGAGATAGATCACTCTAATCTATCTGGTGAATTCTGAGTCCGCTGCACCGCCGGAGGCAGAGCAACGGGCTCCTGCGTACGGGTGATGGATCCTACGTTACTGGGTGAGCTTGCGGGGACTTCGCGATTATGGGAGACAAGTCGCTACGTACGAGTTAAGGAGGTTGGAAAACGTCTTGACGACTTGGGGTGATCGCTGCCCGAGAGCGCGATCAACTAGATACTTAGTAGACAAGTAAATGTAAAGGCGTCAGAGCGGATATGTGTAAGTTCACCAGATTTGCTATCAGAACAATGAACAGATAGGTGGATTAAAAGAAGGTCACGCAGGAGGTAGGAAAGGAATTCAACCGGGTTTTTATCTACGTAGGTATATAAGGTTCGTCGTCTCTAGGCTAGCACACAAGCCGAGGGGCATCGGCTGCAGTTTAATCGCTAGGCGAATGCAGCAGTAGCGGCTACTTGCAGAAGCGCGCAAAACCTACCAGTAGAACACACGATGCAAAAGTCGGTGTACTTTAGACTTCCTCTACTGGATACGTAGCAGGCCCTAATAAGCTCATATGTAGACGTCAGAGAACTGGCCTTCGGGAACCTCCAACTTATCCGTGTAGCAGCTGGGTGGTATGATGATTAATGAGGATTTACAAGTGAGCGTTATCTACGCTCGCGGGGTTGTTGGCGTCGCCTTTCAAGAGCTACATCTGACATATTTTCTGCGTGAGGTCGGTATCATCGGCCTAACTCGGATTGCCAACGACGCAGTGTAGGTACTATCTAGTTTAAGAAGACGTGCCGAATCTGCGCCAAGAGGCTCGATGTGGCGCCGAAGAGGACACATTTGCTCTTCAACCGACAAAGACCGCGATAAGACATTGGCGAGACACGCATATTGCGCGAGCTAACGGTCGATTCTCCTCAATTACACGGAGTTTGCGGCTGTGACACCGGAGGACTGTCTCACAGTGGAGTTTCTTCCCTTTTCAGCGAGACAATCGAGACGACGGCTCCAGACCTGTGCAACCGCCATACGGACGATGAGGGGTCCGTTTAGCTCTGAATGGATGAGTGGCAAGAGTTACCGGAAGCTCTCATCTGATTCGGGGTGGAAGATCTCTCTGGCAACGAATCTAGTAAAACCTTAGAGGGATTCGGGATACAGCGACCAGATGAGGTTTCTCAAATACCTAGCTGTAAGTTGTCAGAGGCTGCGGGGGTACGCGTTGATCAGAACCCCTCGACTGTTGACATATCTTCTTGCTAGTCGCTAGATAATGAAGCCAACATCGAACGCACATAGCTAGCGATTGCGTGGCTGCTTGAAGTGAGCTTTACCCCGGGTCACGGATGTGGCAGAGAGGGACGAGGAAGCAGGAAAGACTTGAGGGGCGTTGTCACAACGTATCGACTTCGGGTATTCGAAGGGAACCATATTGACCACACGCTCGCGTCTCACTGCCTATTAAACGTCACGTGAGCTGGCGATAGGGGTCCAACCTTTCTTCCAGCGCGACTTGCGCCAGACCACCGCGGATCATCATTGTGCTATCGTGTTCCAAGTGGATTCTTAATAGAGGGAGCTCCAGTTATTTCTCGAGTGCACCGGCTCCTATTCGACCCCCGCGCTCCAGCCGTTCACCTGTGATGAAGTCACCGGCGGATGAGCCGAGGGAAGCACGGCGAGTCAAGGTTGATGAGGTTAAGCCAGGGATTTGATTCGGAACGAAATGACTAATAAATACTCCGGATACCGTTCATAGAATACGGACCGTGCCAGGGCCCCGGAAATATATCACGAAGGATTATGTCTGAAGTGTAACCTCATTCTCGTTTTGAGGGTACAGCAGCCTGAAGCACAGGCTATGAGTTTCGGGTATCCTCAAACTTCGTCTTTGTGATCTTGCTCTGCAGATACTAAAGACATTTGGCCGACTGGCTTACCAACAGCCTAAACCTTGTGTTCTTCAAGGAATATTCGAATGGGGAATAAGCATGTGTGGGATGCCAGTGTGTTTCAATGATGGGAATTCAAATCAACTTAGTTGCATGGCATATAGGTAGGAAGAGATATATGTCGCATCGGCTGCGGCTACTGCCGTGCCATGTGATGTTTCAGCTCACGGTAAAGAGATGTTATTATAGATCCAGGAGCCGTTTAAAACATAGAGAAAAGAGAAGATACGAAGGGACTTGCCTCAAGTAGATGATCGTATTTGTGGCGGAACATCCAAGAGGTCTAGGGTCGTGACCTGAGACCAAATTAGAGCAAGGTATTTTCGGGGAGTGCCGCAAAGACGTCGACCTCTTTAGGAAGAGCCGCAGCTTTCATGGTCATGGTAAGTAACGTTTAGGCTGGGACTATTGCACGACCTCCTTGTCTTATCGTGCGATGAGATAAACTTGTATCTCATAGCTGCTAGTCATGAGACCAAGAGATACAGGCGTCATTTGTGATAAGTGCCGGCTTTTCAGAGAATGACGTCTCATTAGGCCATTCCTACAGCAAGAAGTTCGAGTTGGGTGGAGATATGGAAGTTAACAAAGAGAGCCGGATCCTTCTCGAAGATGCCTGTCTGGGTGCATATACTTGTCCAGGACGAGACCAAGGGTTAGCAACGGGAAAAGGTGTGGTTCACCTTACTATGTATAGGTATGGCTGCAGCAAATATTGTAATTATTTTCTGCAGGTGCCGTATCTCGAGGTTGGAAGCTCGGCAGAAAGATAACTAAGCATTAAAAGGGGGGCACAGCTGCCAAAATCAGATTGGACGCCACCAGAGAGCCGCCGCGAGAGCCCCCGAGAGGTCTCTGGACGGCACGTGTAATGACAGTGGACACCTGCACTAACACAATCTCAGGATGATTCCTTGCAGTTAAGCTAAGGCTGTATGTAAAGCACACCTACATACATGCACCTGCCTATCTGCATTTATTGCAGCCCTTACTTGTACCTAAAACGGACAGTAGGCCACCGAACCACATATGCGCAGGCCAATCAGTGCTGGGGAGCTGCAAGGTACCCGGCTCACGCTAAACTTCAATTCTCCCTTAGTGGAGTTAGTGGAGAAGCATTCGAGATTGCAGTTCTTTGAGTGAATAACTGGGCAGGCAATCAGCGTTTGAGTTTCCGTGTGGGCGTGCCTGGGTGATCAAATGCTCACCACGTCACAACCATGGTGTCCTTCGGCGGGATGCTTTATTCGGCATCGCATCATACAGAGAATCAGCGTTATTTCCGGGTATGTACACATACAAATGAAACCGGTACCTAGTGAATTTTCATTCGCCTCTTCTACGCCTTAAGAGGGCGGTTCGAAGGAAGGCCAATTTTCGATTACTAGGTAAGTAGGTACTTATGCTTCTTGCGAATTACGAGTTACCTGCCCTTCCTAGGTACAAATGCGCACTTTGTTAACGATCGAGGGAATCACAACAATCGTTACAGAGAATCATTTACTTTCTTTGCCAACTACAGTATCGATGGTCATCGTTGCAGATCCTGCAAATCCCCAGATTCTCACTCAGAACCTTCAGGGATCTTGCCGCTCTGCACAAGCCATTCTACGCCTCCAGCTTTGGTGAAGAACAGATAAGTCAAGCTGAGCAGTCGTATCTATGCCCTTTTCGGTCTTTATGAGGATACCCACCTTGCCCTCTCTAGCACCCATACGCACAGGGACTTTCCCTGAAAGGTAAATCGAGTGGGCCTTTAAGCCAGGGGGACATATGCAGGGGTCTTATTGACACTCCTCCACCCCTTCGAGACACAACTCGTAACAACATCAGAAACAGAATCTCTCCTCACCGACCTTCACCCACCTAACCTTCTCTTCAGTATTGTTTCTGTCCCAAAGTTGCTCTTTAATTGCAAATCACCTAAGCAGAGGCCACCCGTGCGGCTCTCTTCGGACCACGCAGCCTTTTGTACGATCTCAGCATAATTCGTCGCATTCCAAGTCCCTGTTGCCCCGGGGAGGAGTAGGGGTCGTCTGCGCGGATCATTTCTGCGTGGTTTGCGACGGGGAAATATACAAGGCGAGCTCCACGGCCTTGAGCTTCGAGTATGAAAGATAGCTCGTGTTCCTTACACCCCGCCGAGATAAAATAATTATTCAAGCACCACAATACTCTGTCTTGGAAGTCCTCGTTGGCCTTGTTGGCCCGACTGATCGCAAGCCGCCTCGACATCACGCACAAGACCGACTAATGTTTGTCGGATGCCCACACCCACCGCGGCAAGTACAAGACGAGGAAGGTGAGGGATAAGAAATCAAGTAAAGGCACCGTTATAAGGATTTGCGTCGCAAACATGACGGACCTCTCCAGGGTCTCGGTTTTCATGCCGACAATAAAATGTTCGAGCTGTGGCGACCAGGTCGAAATCTCCATGATGGGAGACCACATCTGCAAGCCAGCAGCCCCAGCAGCTGAACGTCCGTGAACCCCCATCCACCCTCTACGCGGTGTTTCTGATCATTGACATCCGAAAAGCAGTAGCCCCGCAGCCGGCGACGACAGACCGCCTAGGCGGCGCGTTTTCCTCACTAAAACTAAATGTATTTGACAAGTTGACTCGGGCGGCGCCACCTAGTGTCGACACATCTGCGGCAACTACGTCGACGGCGACGAGCGCGCGTGGTAGCGATGGCAATCCAGGTACAGATGGAGCAAATGCAAAGCTGGATCTAGTGACACCAATAAGTACGTCGACTGGTTCTCGAGCGATTTCTCCTAAAACGCCTATTGGACGCTCCAGCGCCGCCCCCAATGGAGAGAACTATTTTGATCCAGCCATCGCGGAGTCACCTATTCAAATGCCCAACAGCAGACAGGGGGGTTATGGAGGACTAGGAGATCCTGAAGGTTCTGAACGTCATTCGCAGTTGGGCACGAGCCCGAAGAGAGAGCCGTCCAGTCTCTTGACAAGAATGAACACCATCGCGCCTGGTCCTTTTGAGATGGGCCGACGCCCATCTGCGGGAACAAACGCATTCCGGCCCAGCAGTAACAGGTCCAATCTAACGGAACCAAGGGACGACGGACGTAGACCGAGCACTGCGTCATCTATGAATGGGGGCGGCATTGCGCCGCCCAGGATGCCCCGGAATAATAGCTATGGTGGCTTTGGCCCACCGCAGAGGAGTGGTGATAGTTTCGAGCCTCCATCACTTAATGGAAGCAAGCGATCCGAAACATTCCCGAAGCCTAGCCCCGGCCAACCAGATGAGAGCCCTGTACGTACGCCTTCCGCGCCGGGATTGCGCCCCGATCGAATACGTAGTGCGTCGACAAACGCTGGAGACGCTCCGGTATTGACGAGCGAGCGTTCGCAACGGCCGTCGCTCAGCATAAAAGACACGTCGCGACCGCCTCCGCCAAGGAAAAACTTAATGCGCCCCACGACGCGAGATGGGAGCGCCGCACCCAACATCAACCTGGCAGCCGAATTTGGCGCCAACAACCCTTACCACTCCCCTTCGTTATCACAAGTATCACAGTCATCCAGCAATTCCGGCTATAGCCAGCGTTCATCACAACCCAGCCGAACGAGCTCTAGTACGAGTCCGGCCCGCTCGGTAGGCGCGCGGAGGAAAGCGTCGGATGGGACCAATGTGGACGACTTGATGAACGACCTCGAGTTATCAACAGAAGCTTTGAACCCGTCGGGACCTCCGCCTGTGTCGCGTGGGGGCCCGGCCGAGGATGGGGCTGCGGGCGTTCGAAAGGCCCCAGAGGGGCTGCGATTAGACCCCGCTATCCAGAATGGCCGACGCCCGTCTGCAGGGTCCCCCTTACAATCACCAACGTTCTCCAACCGCGGAGACCCAGCTATCCAAGCGGCACGGCGACCGTCTGCGGCAGGATCACCACCGTTACCATCACCGTCACTGTTCCCCACTCGCACAGACCCGGCTGTCCAGGAGGGCCAAAATCGGCCCTCTCACCGGCCATCACACAGACGACAGCCTTCTCGCCCGGACCAGCGGTCGCGAGGCAACTGCAAAGCATGCGGGGAGTTGATCACTGGCAAGTCGATCTCATCGGCGGACGGGAGGCTGACGGGGCGATACCATAAGGCGTGCTTCGTCTGCGCGATGTGCCGGGAGCCGTTCGCGGGCACGACGTTCTACGTGCTCGAGGATAAGCCGTACTGCGAGCACCACTACCACAAGTTGAACGGAAGCCTCTGCGGCAGCTGCGAGAAGGGCATCGAGGGCCAGTACCTCGAGGACGAGGCCTCGAAGAAGTACCACGTGGGCTGCTTCAGGTGCCGCGACTGCGGCGTCGTCCTCCGCGACGGCTACTTCGACCTCAGCGGTGTGGCTTACTGCGAGCGCGACGCGGTCCGGCGCGTACAGATGGCGGCGAGGCAGCCGTCGCTGCACGCGCCACGCAGGGGTCTGCCGCACGGTGCGGGCCTGCCGGCCGGGCCGAGCCCTCCGGCACCGGGGGCGCTGAACCGGCCGTTCGGCATGCCAATGGGCCAGCGTCTAGCGCCAGGCCAAGCCCTCGGCCGAGGAGCGCTAGGCGGGATGCCGAGGATGCAGAAGCGGATGACGAGGCTGGGCATGATGGCCGCTTGAACCGACGGCGGATTTACAGGATCTGGCCCTCTCCCACAGCTGCCCTCGCCTCCCCCGAAAGCGAATGATGATGGATGATACGTGTACGGCGCCCCTTAATGTCACAAATTGGGTTTTCCTTGTCTTTTTTGTTTCTGCTGCACACGCCCCACCAGCCTAGGAGTTCGGCGGCGTTTTTTTCCCTTTGATAAAGGACGTTCCCTGCTTCCCCCTATACCCCAAACGTCTTTTGGTTTTCTTTTCGCCCATGTGTATTCTCTACTCGGTTTTCTGTGGTGTGGGCTTCGCGTCACTTCGCTTCGAAGGCCTGCTGGGGACGTTTTGGATACTATATCGGGTCGTTGCCCTGGTTTGGCATTAGTGTTTGTGAATGCAGACGGCGGGAGGATTTGTGGAGGATAACGCGATTAGCAAACAACCATACATCCATCCAGTGTTTTCTACATCCCGAGCGTACTACAAATTCTTGCATTGGGTGCGAGGCGGGATGAGAAAATGCATCTTAGACGTTTCGGCCGAAAGGTAGCGGCAGCTTTTCGCGGATGTCCGTAGCTTACTTAGAGCGGCGGCGGTGAAACTGGAGTAAAGGGGGGACTACTCTCTGGTTTACACGGCAGAGAGCAAAGAGCGGGGAGAGAGAATCATTACCGGACAAAGATCTTAATGTTACGCTAATTTGTGCTGCTCTGTCCTGCCCTGCACTATGTTATACCACATTACACGACCGGTAGTCAAACAAGCAAAGTAGGCAAGGCTACATGTAATAGGTACTCTAGCTCCTAACCGATAATGAGAGCGTCATTATATCTCCTTGCGTATGGTGTGATGCCCTTTTCTGATAGTGAAGCTCTAGTGGGTATTGGGCACTTTGTCGTATGAAACGAATATCCCCTCCTGTTTCCTTTTTTTCGCAAGGCGACCGCGCATCTCGCTCAGGTCAGTCAGTCCCCCGCCTGCACCAGGGGGCGGAAATCATGCGGAGGAATACCATCATATCAGGGACGGAACAGAACAGAGGGGGACTGACTAGGTACCTACCTAGGCCTGCTGCTACCCAGCCCGACCGCGGTGGGTATGCAAACAAAAAGAAGAGGTTGAACGGACGTCAACGGCATGTCACGCGATCCGGCGGAACTGCCCCGCAACACATACACTCTGTCTCTTATGTAACTTACCCTAAGTGTAATTCATGCTGTGCGGCCTGATCTCATCACCAGATGCGATACATACGCATACACGCACAAATCCGATGAGGGAGCCAACCAGTGAGCAGCGATTTGATGGCGCGGTTTCTAGAAGCATGCAGGGGCACACAGGCACAACACAGCTGCGTCGCAGGGCGACGTTGCAGCGGAAACCCGTGTGCCCGGGTCGCCCGCATGGGTGGTGGGAGGGGACCGTTTCTGCGGCCGAAGGTCGGACGCCTTGGAATGGATCGATGGGGAAAAGTCCGGAAGTGCATAAAGTCGGGTACTTGTACAAGGTATCCGGGTACAGAAAGAAGTTTGGGCGTCTCGTGTCTCGCGGGAGGCTGGGCTTACGTTTAACGGCGGCAGGTACGCTTCCGCTGGCTCATATCACATGAAGCGATTTTGGGTTTCTGGCGAATAAGTCGTCGCCAAAATATTCGACACACGCAACTGTGAGAGTTGGCTGTCAATCAATTTGGGCAACGGACTTCCATTCCGGGCTTGGAGCCTGCCGGCGGGAAATTACTTGCGTACGTCCATGGGCCGAATTAGCGATGTAATGTGATTGGGGTGCCTCGCTACGCTCAGGGATTTTTTTTCTTCTTTCGGGCCCTGGATGCTGAGCCGGAGCAGCTCGTTGAAAATATACTACGGCAGCGCCATTCTAGCGCTGTTGATGCAATGCAATGGAACGTATCGGGTATCTTGGAACCTAATAATAAGGGGCTCGCTTTTCATGTGCAGATGCTTAGGGCTACTTCGACCAAGAAAGTATAATTGCTATGCCCCTATTATGCTCTTCTAGTGCTGGGTCTTGGCGGCCGACGGTTTATCCCCCCCTTTTCTTGGTGCTATCCGCCCGAAATTTTTCGTGATGGGCGATGCAGATGCTGAAGGGGTCGCGAGATGGAGAAACCGTTCTCCGTGGCCCTTTTGATATCAAGATCGTCACCGTTGGGACTAGCATACTACTGCACTTACATGTACAGTAACTTCAGCGTATCGATACGTACGAAGTTCAGATCCAGGGTCTCCCTTTTTACCACGTGCCGTGGGGCATACTGTACCTAGGCATAAACTCTGTAAACAGGTCAGTTCATTGGTTCCGGCTCATGGCTCGCTTATCATCTTGCCGCCCGCCAACGGCGTCAAGGATACTTCGGAGCCTCTGACTGGCTGCTTGCTCCAAGTCCCTGTCAGATTTGATCGAGGGCTGAGGTAATGCCATCACGTCTTAATGGGCTCCCCTCGACGGTTACATGTGATTTGGTGTCTCCTTTAAACTTCCCGGTGGCTTGGTGTTGTATGTACAACACAGGGCCGCTATTTCGGTGTCCACTCTAGCGACTCAGGTTGCTCGGTTTCACAACTAACTGCTGTTATAAACACATGCAAGCCGCACCTCTCGCTTAATCCTTCACATCTGCATGCGAGTGCCTCGCATCATGACGTATGATGTTCCCTATGCAGATGTGATTCTAAGTTGGAGCGCTCTGGAATGCTAAACAGGGTAACTAACCGATTACATACATCTGCGGGGTCCCAGATGTCTAGGCCTGTTGTTTTCCATTATCTGTCTCATTTCTTAACACTAGTTGTGATCCGTCAACTAATCATATAAGCTCCAAATTTGAGGTCGAGACGGTGGGAGCACTTATTAAGTTTAATTAGCGAACTGTATCAAAAAACTTAATAAGTAGTGTTTTCCTAGATTCGCTCTAACTTAGGTCTGTATCATCGGAAACCCATCCAGGCCATTTCCCAACATTTGCAGTAGGTAATAAGCAACCACTGCGTGCTCGGTCGTGTTTGCTGAGTCTCAGACATCGGTGGATTGGGGGCCGGCTGGCTGGTGTCGAAAATCGATAGTTTGGTCCTGCGTTGATTCAGTTAGGGCCCGTCGACAGCATCATCGTGATCGTGCTTCTCATGTATTACGTATCAATGGGCCAAAGAGTCCGCAGCTGACTGACAGAGCCGAGATGTAAAAACGGGATCCTCTTGATTCTGCGCCTCATCCTACTATCTCCCAGACAGGGAAGTCCCTTTAATTCTCACCTCAATTGGTGCTGTTTATAACGATGGGGATCAACATGTCCCATAGCACTAACGTTAGGTGTTACTCGGCAAAGTTGAGCTGGTTGATCTTTGGGCTACTGCAAGGAAATAGCTAAACTGGCCCCTCTCTCACATACCTAATAATAATCAGTAGAAATAGGTACACTGAAAGAGATTCTTGAGGAATAGGCAACTCGGAATGCATCTACCATTGTTAATATGCTTTTCTGATAGAAAGGGGCTGTGCTGCATTATGTAAGACTTAAGCTGCTTGAATTGCGACTACAAGCCAACTTAATAACTGTCCAGGGCTTCTCCAACGTTTCAGCGACCCGGCTCCACAGATCTTTTGCCCTATACAATAAAGTGGTCTCAAAAAGGTCGTCTCTCCCAAGTTTCTAATTTACTCCACTATCCACTTCTTTTATTATCAGTATCCTGTCGCATAAGCTGTTAGTTAGTACAGGGTACGTGGTTGTTAGTGCCCACACGCTCCCCCAAACTTTTCGGCGGTCTGACCGTCTGGATGTCGCGATATCTGTTCGCATCCGGCACCACCACTTGCCTCTTTCTCCTAGATCTTTCGTATTGTCTTTTTCTTTCCTCCTGTTACGCGAATCCCATGAACTACATAGGATACGACCAGTCTTGTGGCGGTCTTGGTCACGTCTGATCCATTCTCTGTTCACTGGTCCTCCCGGCCGTTTGTCTTAATTACCCGACTGTTGTTACCCTATCCACATACCTAATAATCGACTATCTCTCGGATCAGTCTGCCGCGTTTCGTCCAGGGAGGCTCCTGTAGATCTCTATTCCGAGCCGCGCCCCTCCTCAACTTCTTTGACAGAAGTCATTACACTCATTTATTTGTAGTTGCGCAGGTCATTCAAGGGTACCAAAGCCTCCCGACACAAGTCGCGCCCTTGGCTTTGTGTCTCTGTCTACCCACCTGCGACTACTGGGTATTGACCGTGTATCTTCAGCTTCGTCTTATCTGCTCTTGCACTTCGAGCACTTCACACCACTTTAATCCGAGCCTCTGCCGGTTTATGTATAGTACCACGATGCACCTAACCCGCGAATCATCCTAATCCCTGACTTTTGCGCCATCACGTTTCTAAGAGTCGCGTCCCCGAACACGTCGTTCTATCGCTTCGGTTATTTGCGACCATGTTGGCACCATTGTCCCGCCGCTGGCTATTGCGGCCCAAGACCTTGTTATTATTTGCCTTGTCTGTCGCTAGCTTATACTTCCTTCTTATTCACGGATCCGTCAGTCATTTCCCAGCAGCCTGGACCGGGGACGGTGGAGGAAAAGGTCGCCCGGAAACCTCCGGCACTACACCGCAGTCGACAGATGACGCTGGGGGTGTCGCAACTGATAATTCGGGGGATCTCGCCACCGGAAAGTTCGGCGGGGTTGTGACTGATGATGCCGAGGACGATGACGTTGATAATTCACCGTCAGTGAAGAACAAAGAAGACGAAATCAAGGAACAGTTCGAGAAGGAGTACGAGGCGCTTGGAAAGTATGTTTGATGGGTCGATTGTCCTGCTGCAAGTTCTAATAGCTATACAGACATCCGGACGCAGGAGCGATATTCGGAAACACACTTGAGGACCTCGATCAAGAAAAACACAAGCAACTTACTATCGAGGATCACCTAATACCCACCGACCACAAGACCTATTACAGCAACGACCAGCCCTATGTCTACAATCCATATCCTAAGTACGACGAAGAATCTTGGCTTAAGAACCACGAGCCGCATGTTCCCTGTGAGGGTCCGGGGGGCCATGATTTGGCGGACGTCCTTGTTTTCAAAGGCCATCCACGCGACTTCCCTGAACCAAGTTTCGGTAGTTATGAAGTCTTGGGCATGGATGGAAATTTGTGTTACGAGAGGGAGACACGGTTAGGATTATACGGGTATCAGCCTCAAAACGTGAGTTCAAAACCCTTGGGGAATTGGAACAGGGTCAACTGGGGTCAGCTACAAGAAAACTGTCTCGAAAAAAACAAGGCCAGGTTCAAGGTCAAAGGAGAATCGAATCCCTACCTGAATATCCTCGACCGGCGGCACAATTCGACGACTGGCAACCAAAGCCGGACCGAAGCACATTCAACGTCCTCGCGGAAGTACAATTTTAGAAGGGGAAGCGCACTCAAGCCTCGGGAAACGACATTGGAGTCAGGCACCAAAAGTTCAGATGCGCGCGCGGAACCTCGGACCGCCGTCCTACTCCGGGCTTACACGGGCAAGGAATACAACGAAAATGACAAGCAGGTCATCCGATCTCTCATCACGGAGCTCTCCCTGCGTACCGGTGGCCAATACCAGGTATTCCTCTTTGTCCATGTCAAGGATAACGCTTATGCCATCTGGGACGACGAGTCAACATACCAATACGTCCTCCGAGACAGCGTCCCTAAGGAGTTCAGGGACCTCACCATCCTCTGGAACGATGAAGCCACGCAGGCCATGTACTCGAAGTTAGACCCTAAGAAGGCAACTGTTCACGTCTCGCAGTGGTTATCCGTCCAGAAGTTTGCTCAGGAATTCCCTGAATTTGACTACATTTGGAATTGGGAAATGGACGCGAGGGTTGTTGGTCACCATTACGACTTCCTTGAGAAGCTGGTTGCCTTCGCAAAGAAGCAGCCTCGCCGAGGCCTTTGGGAACGGAATGAGCGGTACTATATCCCTTCGATACACGGCGACTACGATACTCAGTTCCGCAAGGAAGTAGAGCGCGTATCCGGGAAAGAGACGATCTGGGGGGCTCCCGAGTTCCCTTTCATTTCTCCCGTTGGACCGAAACCGCCAGTTGCAGACCCTGCAGATGACAACTACGAATGGGGCGTTGGCGAAGAGGCAGACCTTATCACGGTTGCTCCGATCTTTAACCCTGAAAATAGCTCCTGGGTTAGCGCACCAGAGCTATGGGGTTTTAATGATACCTCACACCCCACTGAATTATTACCTCGCAGAGCGACCATCGTCACCCACTCGAGGGTGTCCAAACGCCTTCTTGACATCATGCATGTCGAGAACCTCAGGGGAAACCACATCTCGTCCGAGATGGCCACGCAGACTACCGCTCTCCTTCACAGCCTCAAGGCCGTCTATGCGCCCATGCCAATATGGTTCGACAGGCCGTGGTCAGCCAGGAGCTTGGTAGCATGGTTCAATGGGGGTCTCAAAGGCGAGAGCGGAGGCATCGGTTGTGCCATGGGCTGGGGTCGAGAGGGGAGATACCGCGGGACCACCTGGTACTATCGAGCAACACCACCATCACGACTCTACCTCAACTGGATGGGCTTTGAGGATACCGACATCGGTGGAGATGACTGGGAAGATACCCACGGCCGTCCTTGCTTACCTCCAATGATGGTCCATCCTGTGAAGGATGTCGTTCCCACCGAGCCTGGCTACAAGAGCGAGTCCCGACTCCCCTACGACGATTGAGCGACAGGACAATGAAATACGCACTGCGCAATCTTAATCATTCTGGCTATCCCTATCCTCCGGCACTCCCCTTGACCCGTGGTAAACGGCCTCATTGACCACGGACGTCCGATGATTAAGTAGGTTCACCTTGCTCACAGTCTCGAGCCCGACGTGAACTTGCCAGTTGGTCGGCGTAGCAACCTCTTCTCGGATATGGCATCCATAGACTGCTAGCCTGTGAGGATACGGGCTGACTAAACCTGACTTCCGGCGCTCGACTAAGCCCGTCTTCCGCCACATTATTAGCACGCTTTGAGTCTTGAGGAAACGCTGTCACCAGGCCAGGTGCCGGTCAATAGAGTTGCTGCCATGGATGAAAGATATGGATCTTTGTAAGACACGACACTTCGTATACCCCGCGATGGAAGAACCAAAAGAGAGGGTGCCGCAAGGAAATGAGGCATAGGTCATTGTTGCATGGTTGGCGTTTCGAGGACCTCATTAAGACTCGGGTACGTCATTCGAGTGGGGAATTTTTTAACGCGTGGCGAGCTACTCATACGATCGGAAGCCTCAGGGTGGCAGCTGTATATTGATTTCACAGTCACCATTGTTTCCGAAATCCGAGGAGTCGATCGGTTGCCCTTGGGAAGATGACCGAGGAGTTCCGAGTGCATAGCCAGCGCTTATCAATAGTACATATTTATTCTTTTTTTTTCTCTCTCTATTAAGCCAAATTCCAATTATCAATTCGTACAACATGCATTTTCTGCTTATCCTAGGAGTAATTAGGGGCCAAAGAAGGACTTGACTGGTGGTCTATTTGTTGAGAGTGGCTGCCCCTTTGACCTTCCCGAGCTCGGATGCTTGGTATCTCTGGTCCGGCGTGCTTGGCTTTTCATTCGAAAGTTCCATCCCATTTCTCTTCGCGTCCTGCATAGTCCCCAGGGTTGAAGTGCACTTCCTGCTCATCGGTGCTCGCCCCTTGTTGCTGATTTGCAGCTCGTGCTTCTATCAAGGGGCCATGTCATGGCTAGCATACTCAGCAGCTTACTTACACTTATTTCTCGTCGGGCGCGAGGTATGGACGGTTTATTCTTTCTGCGAATGGACCTGGTCTTCAGACTGAGGCACGTTGTGAGGCAGCTCCTTTAACTGCATGGTTACTTTGATACTCGCCCTTCCGTGCTTTTCTGCTAGGTCGCTTCTGCATTAGATAAAACGTATACGGGCACTACCCCAATTTATCGGGCAATCACACTTGACCAGTTGTTGAAGTTGGGGACTGGGGGCGTGAATTGAACGTGGTCGAAACTTCTACTTCGGTGCCTAACCATCCTCGTACGTTATTGTGCAGCACAAGACCCTCAAGATTCGTCGATCTTGACACCCGCACCGTCGCTAACTACGACCTCGAACTTCTCCTTGCTCTTCTTCACTGGCTTGGGGTCGTTGAAGATCTCCTCGAGCTCTTCCAGCGACCGGCCCTTGCTCTCGACGGTGACGAAGTACATGAGCACCCAGTGCAGCGCGTGCAGGCACAGGAAGATCGTGTACGTCTTCCACCCGATGTCGGCGAGGGCGACGGGCGTCGCGTACATGCTGATGAAGCCGGCTAGGCCTCCGGCGAAGCTTATGACCGCCATGCCCTTGGCGCGGATGTCGTTGCTCAGGATCTCGGCCGGGTACAGCGCCTGGAGCGGGATCCAGCAGAAGGAGCTGATGATGCCGTAGCTGTAGATCATGGCGATGAACGCGTATCCCGCTCCCGTGTCGATCTGCGCGCCGGCCTTGGCGGCGAGGACGTTGATGGGGATGTAGACGATTCCGCTGAGGAAGACCCCCCAGAGCAGGAGGGGCCGGCGGCCGGCCCTGTCGACGAAGAAGGCGCCGCAGATGCCGCCGCAGAAGGAGAACACGCTGTTCAGGGCATTGATGAGCAGCTGCTGCCTCGAGGAGTGCATGCCGACGGCGTCGATCATCGTGGGCAGGTAGTAGGATATCACCGAGCCGCCGGTGAACTGGTTGAACACGGCGACGAGCATGACGATCCACATGCTGTAGCGGGCCGGCCGAGTGTTGACGAGGACCCGGTAGTCCCACCACTTCATCTCCCTCGACTCCCTCTCGTAGCCGATCGACTGCTGGATCTCCTCGTATTCGAGCCTCACCACCGCGGAGTCAGGGTTGCCGTTTCCGTGATACTTCACCAATATCTGGCGAGCTAGCTCGCCCTTGTCTTTGGCGTAGAGCCATCTGGGGCTTTCTGGGACGAGCCAGACTGTGGAGAGGACGATGGCGGCGGGCACGGCCTGGACTATGTAAGGGATGCGCCACGACCAGTTATTCTCTATCAACCCCGTCCCGTAGCATGTCCAGGTTGCCGCTGAGATTCCATTAGCTCAGGGCACGACGATACAGAAGTATTGCATATCCTTGGACACACTTACTCAGGGCCCCCACATACCAGCCGAACACGTTGTACAGACCACCGGCGAGACCTCTCCAGGTAGGGTAGGCCATCTCGACGAGGTACGTCGGCCCGGACGTGACGCAGAGCGACACGCCGAAACCGACCAAGTATCTCCCGCCGATGAACTGGTCGAGGGCGTGGCTCGTCGCCTGCACGATGGACCCGATGATGATGAAGCTCGCGCCGAGCGCCATCCCCTTCTTGCGCCCGAACACGTCGAGCACCCAGCCGGCGAAGAAGGCGCCGCAGACATGGCCGGCGGTATAGATGGCTGTGACCAGGCCGATCTTGGGTCCGGTCCTGCCAACGTCGAAGTGCTCGTGGAACTGGTCCATGGCGTTGATGGAGCCCATGACCGATCCGTCGTAACCGTTTATGATACAATCTATGGACGGTGATTAGTCAGCCCCCGTAGGTAGCATTTGGGGCGTCAGGCCCGCGCCGACCGACGACTCACTCAGCGTCGCGAAGAACATGATGCCGTAGAGCTTGATCTGGGACAGGGCCCTGTAGTTCGGCGAGTCCTTGGCCACGGCGTCGGCCAGCGCGACGGACTGCACCTTGACATGCGAGACATTGTGGCCCCTGGGCTGAGCATCGCCGCCGTGGTGTTCGGCGGACGAATTGGCTGTTGCTTTCTCCATTGCTACGGATCGGATTTGACCCTTTCCTTCTCGCAATGCTTAATGCTACCGTGATCAAACCTCTTCGCCGATCACCGGGGAGTCTGTGCATATATACTCATGGCCCCGCCTCACCGCACATTGCCTTGCATGCCCCTGAGACCATGCACCCCCACACTACGACTTGACGATGTCTGGCCTCTATTCTACCGTACGTGATTGTAGACCAGCTTGGCAATCACCAGGTTTTGCTAATCCGGGGGCGGACGCGCGGGTGCAGGGCGGCCGCCCCCCTTCTCTGGTAAATCCGGCGCTCGTGCGATGCAGCGATAAGAACAATGGCCGCGAAAGCCGAGCGGTTAACCAGAACTCTGACCAGTTGTCATTGGGGTCCTGTTTCCGAAATGGCCGGATCCGATTGCCGAAACGCATATGTTAGGCCTGCGGTCAGCTGACTTGGTAGCATGGTGGCCCGACGCTTACTCATGGGAAAATACAACTCACAGGGGTATTTTCAGTTAGTTACCTCCACCCGTCCACTCCTTCCCAAATACGGCTAGGATGTAGTTCCCCATACAATTTGTATGGGAAATAATATCAGGGTAATATTAATAATAATCGTAAGTTTCTTATTAAAAACGTATAGGTTTACATAAAACCTTATTTAATAAGATATATAATATGTAGTTATTAATAAAAAAATAATTACATACGGTAATATTTAAGGTCCAATACGTTATTTTTAAAAATATATTCATTATATTAACGCTGTCATAATAGGATAAAATAAAGAGCTGCTTTAGGAATAATGGGGAATTGTAAAGGAATTCATGGAGGTATTTTGCATACAACATATATGGGTATGTACATACTAGCTGTTTAGGGAACCTTGTGGGGCGGTGGAGGTAACTAACTGAAAATACCCCTGTGAGTTGTATGTCTTCTTGCCACCCCGAGCAGGTGCAGCTTCATCCCCCCGCGGCACGAAGGATTTCAGTTCGTGATTCTGCTTCTCTTGGTTGGTCATCTGGTTCCAACCAGAACTGGACGAAGAGGGCCAGGCGTTGCCCTGGTTTTCGGGCCTAAAGCCTGCCGAGGCGCTATTCGAGCGGGTCGTCTGCGCTGTTGTTATTGCAGCTTCATCTCAAAGGATACACGGCAAACCCCGGTTGTCGGCGAAGAATGCCGAATCATAACTGCGGGCATCTCTCTCCGTGCAGCCGGTTCTGGGTTCAATGAGGCTCTATGAAACGATCCTTTCACCTGCGGCGAATCTGCGAAGCAACCCGTTTCTGAATCGTGACAACCCCCCCGGACATGTGCCTATGTCTGGGAGATTCTTCATCTGGGTAAGGTCGCTCTTCGGACCTGGAATACGAGACCGTTCAAAAGTAGGGCGGTCCCTGCTATTGTAGGAGTCTAAACCAAAACACGGGCGCTATGTACGCGGGAAACGGCCCTTTTTGGTTTTTGGGAGTCTCGTAAGTTCCTGCCTCTAGGCCTACCGTACTATCAGCTCGCTGGCGTGGGGTGAAAGGAGAAAAACAAGCGCGACTAATCAGTACCGTCGTTTAGATCAGCGATATTTTCAAGACCACAGAAGCTGCGTGCTTATGTGCGTTCTCATCACACACTCGAACGAGGTCATGCTTGCGTATCTAGGAGAAGCAGTGGGCGCGACGAGAGCAGCATAGGACCTGAGTGGCTACAATTCGGAATACGCCGCCTAAGGAGCGAAGGGTCGATAGACGAATCTGGGAGAGATTCACGAAACGTATCGCCCAGGCATGCCTTCATGGCCTGTGTTGCCCGCGAGACCTACAGGAACAGCGGACGCGTCTAAAGCCTGTGGTGAGAGCGTTATTATGAGACCTGATAGTGTCCCGCGGTAGTGTGGGGCCTCAAATTTTTCGGCACTCAGGGTCTGACAGTTATAGCACATGGACTTGGGCTTGGGGGCCGAGTCGGGGGTGAATGGAGATACCCAGAGCATCAAGAGGTTCACATATGGCCGCTCGGTCCGGCTATACCAGCTGAAAAAGCTTCCTTCTCCCCACTGTGATTCGATTTTGAAGAGACAAGGAAGAGAAGAAACAGAGAAAGCTGCATGATGTCTGGGTGCCTGGCAGCGACCCGCGAGACTACGGGGACTCCGACGCGAGGTCACTACCGACCCCAAGCTGCTGCATCGGTTTCCGAGACATTAATTATGCTTATCATGAAGCTCGGCGTCTTGCTGATATCAAGGAATTCCGAGTTTGCGCTATCAAGGCCATGTGCTATTTCATCGCAGCACCCGACTTGCTACGAGTTACTGGCGACGGCGATAAGCAGCCTTCGACAACTATTGAGGGGCCTATTAGACACGACGCTATCTATACCCAACAATTGCCTGGGTGGGATCCCGCTAGTAGGAAGTATTGGACGCTGAAAGCCCTTCGGCGACGCAGAAGAAGGTGATCTTGCTAACTGACTGAGACCTATACTACCCTTTGAACAGAGTATTGGCGACCACGGATGTTGCGTCTGGAGCTGGACATGGAGTGTGCTGATGTCGAAAAGCCGACACGTACGACGGCCTCCTCAGAGCTATGAGCGTTCCCAGGATGACTTCCTACTACGATATTCTGCCTCGCACATTTATAGGCCGCCAAATTGAGCGCACGACTGGTTTGAGGCCCCTTGCTGCCCACTGGTGTTGTCAAACTCTTCATCCTGAGTATGCGCATCTTGATGCATTCCTTCCAATAGGAGCTGGTCGGGATCACCTCCATATCAACAATACGAGCTGCATTCCGTAGTACAACACAGCTGTTAGGGTTAACGCAGACGCCCTTGGTCCATCCAGGCCGAATAAGTCGGAAAGGCACTGTCGCTCCAGTCGTGGAGTGTTGCCAGCGGTGCCGAAAATCGTCTGGTAGGAACGGATCAGTCACGTACGATACGTGTATTATTCCCTCAGAAGCTCGATCATAATCGAGGGCAGCTTGGGTATTGAGAGCGACAGAGGGTGAAAGAAACGAGCAAGGTATTGGAAGCGGAAAAGGTCGAAATTGGATGTCAAGAGCTCAAAAAATGAGAATATATATGCGTGGAGATGCGAGGCAAGTTAATGCGCATATCTTTTCATCCTCTGACTGGTTGGCACTGGCCAATCTGCCCGCATTGGGTATCGGCTCGCCTGCAGGAAACAGGGGGAGAGGCATGCTCCTGAATCTGTATGTAGCCTCGTATTATTATCCTAACGAATCAGGCGATAGGTTTAGTCACTTATACGACGTCGCGCAGTTGTGGCATCAGCCATCATGGTATATAACAGAAGCTCGTCTGCACGTACCCCTTGAGCTTGTCTAAGAGGCTTTAACTGTTACGTGCTAACCATCTCCGCATATACAACATTCAGTCACGATATTATTCCTCACGTGTTCGCTGCCGCCGGTCTGGCTATGGCTCCAGCAGGAACAACTCCTGTGGCTCTGAGAGACACCGGGCAAGTTTTCCACATCCCGTCCACCAACACCTACCTGCCAAGCGGGAGGCCAGGTAACAGTCCTTACTGTTCTCTACGGTGTGCCATTTCACGTATCATCGATCACGACGAGAATTTCGGCATTAGCGGGTTCATCAACCATGACAATTTTCCGGACTCGTCGCATATGAACTGTGGCGGGAGTGGCTTATGCAATGCATGGATTAACAATAGCACGCCCCCTGTCGTAGTTCCCTTCATCTGAGTTGTAAGGATGCGGGCTGTAGATCCGAAGGATAGAAGCTAGAATGATAAGTCAAAACCGTCGTCGAATGCATGTTGTTAAATAGCCCAATTGGTCTTTGGAGCCAATGACCGCACTGTTGCCGTTCGCCGCATATGGGATAGTCGATCAACATTGCGAGAACAAACCGTCCCCTATGGACTTGGTGAAAGTATTAATTAAGGGATTCCATGAAGATATCCTTGAAGAATGTGAAATGACAACGCCAAGACTACATGGAAGCGTTTGCGGCAAAGGACTACCAACCTAAATACGAATTTGGCGGATTGAGATTCAACGAATTGTTAACCAGAAACGGGGGGATAAGATTCATTTACTCGCAGCACTCTTGGACTGTCTTCTTCAGCTGGAAGGTTCTGGCGCAGATCATATCTATACTTGACGTTAACTAGTTTGCATGTCCGCCATTTGTCATTATCTCTCCCACGGCAAAATCTAGCATTTGTAGTCACCCTCAAAAGGGTAAGGTATCATGAAAATTCGATATCGGTAGTTAACAGGCTTGGGACCATCTCGTATAACCATATATACAATGCAGTCGAGGCCAGCTGACTGCGATTATGTACTCTTTAATGTCTTCCTCGAGCATTAGTCCATTCGAGCAATCAGATTTGACTAGGATCCGTGGCTCTAGGTTATTTGTCGCAAGTGACATTATGAGAACCCGCGGCTCGCCCTGCTTCCAAGCTTACCAGTCCAACCAGACCGGTCTCTTGCGATAAGCCTCGAGGTTCTTCCACGTCTCCGTCAGGCGCTGGGCGTTCCCGTACTCGACGACCCTCAGCACCTCCTCGTCCTCCCCGTCGTCGATACCCGCCTTCCGCCCCTGCTCGCGCACCTTGAGCCGCACTCCTCCGGGAGCGCCGGGGAGCGGAGCTTCAGCGCAAGGACCAGGTCGTACTTCCGGGCCCGCCTCAGGCGGCCGAGCTTCACCATGCGGTCGGCGTGCCTGCAGAGCGCCATCAGCCGCACGCCCAGGCACTCGCAGTCCACCGAGTGGCCGACGGTCGGGTCCGGCGGACTGCCTGCGGTATTCTTGGCCGTGATGCCGATGCATCTCGAGCGCGGGTTCTTGACTATGTAGCCCCCTTTTCCCGGCTTGCGGGCCGCCCGGAGGATATTTGTCTATTTTTGCCATGTTTACAGTTGTGTGATGAATATTCAATGAAAAGAATGGCGAACAGTACAAAACCAGCGGGATTCCAATGCGGCGAAAAGTTGCAAGGGTATATATGTATAAGTGCGGACATATGACCTGAACAACGCCTTCGTGCCCCCTTTGTTTCGTACAATTGTGATCCCACAAACAAGGAAGCGTATTGTCAAAATGATCCATCATCATCGCCGCGTTGTTGGGAGACTTGATAATGAACCATGGCTCTAACAAGGGTGGGAGCGGCATGTGTCCTGAGTCATTTCTTCAAGGTAACTGTATCTGACATGCCTGACGAAATCTTGACGGTAGCTTTAGGTAGCCGATGGTTTTTATGAAGTATAGGTCAACTGGGCCCAGAACAATCTCACCATGTGCTCTATTGCTCCCAATGCCTAGGTAGATTTTGCGGCCTTTAAAGGGGCAGCGCGGAAGTTATAAATAGATCATAGACTCATGGATTTCACCGATTGTCTAGGAATGAAAGGATTTGTCCCAAAAGGCTTATTGTGTGTGCTCTCGTAAACCCTTTAGGCCTCCGCTGTTCTGCCTAGCATAAACCTTATTCTCAGTCTTGCCTATGTTCTGATTCATAACGGGCCTCGCGGACATGAAGCGCTGGCGTCGGATAAGAGATTGGTTATGCCACGCCTCCTGTCGAATCTGAATAGTGCCGAAAAATGTGAACGTCTACTCTACGGCGGGGGACTATTAGATCTCATACCTCCTACGACGTAGATTATCGACCACTGTTGCGCGGATGCAGACTCGGTTGGGCGGTAGGGAGGAATTGGCTAGCCCGTCATTACCTTGGAAGTTTGGTATGAGATATCTCTATTTCCCGTCCACCCGGTAAGCATATCATGTGCGCTGGTCTCTCGCCGTCCCTGAGAGCTACCCCCTTGAGGGTTTAGTGCATACAATGGACCAAAAGGGCAGGAATGCAGGTACAACGGAACGTTGCAAGCTTGCCCACAGACAGTAAGGGCGCAAATGCTAGAAAATGCTACGAAATACAACTTGCATATATTGTGGTATCATGGTTGAACCCCCCAGCTGCTGTGACCGTATGGCTATATGCAAAAGTCCAAATCAAACGCCCTGCACCCCTGTCCAGTACGCCCGTCTAGGTTCTCTCTATCTTTCTCCGCGCCTGAGCCCAGGGTATTTTTGCTCGCCGTCCGGGGGGCCCATCATGGTATACTTCTGGTCCGTCATCTCTCTTATTAGCGACGCCGGCATGATGAACTTCATGTTGTCTTCTATCCGCATTTCTGCCTCCACATCCGCCTCCGTATCCCTTCTTCGATCCGGGGGGGCGGGTGGTTCCGGCGGCCCGTCCGTCCGCTCCTCTATTACCGATTCAGGCGGCAGCGTTGACAATGCGTGGCTCCGTCGGGTTAGGTAGTTTGATGTACTAGCGAGATCCAACCCCCATTGGCTGAGCGACATGAGCGCCTTCTTTATCCGCCTCTCGCTATTCCTCCTCTCTGTCTCGATACAGGCCCTCACGAAGAGGGTAAAATGCAAAGCGCTGAAGGTAGACAGTCAGTACACCCAGAGCAGCCGGCAGCTGGGCCCTGGGGGACCGCGGATGGAGGGACCTTGTCGGAGTAGGTAGGTACTCACGTCAATGCTAACTGGAAACACAGCGCGGCCAATGTGGTCGCTAATGTGGCCCCCATATTCTCGCTAGTTAATCCAGAGAAGTACCACGACGACCTCAGGGACGCTATGAACCACACGCTCAACAGCACCATAAATACAATGGTGGACAGCCATAGGACTAGGTCCACGGCGACATGCGCCCCGGGGGGTATTCCGGTGAGGCGGAGGCCTGACTTCCTCGTTCTGACGCATAAGGTAATGAATTCTGCCAGGGCCCAGAAGCCGGAGATGCTGGCCTGGGCTCATACACTCTTGTCAGCTTTTCACCCAGCTCTTTACCTCAGCCCGGCGGCGCGTTTGTCACAGCGCCTCTCGACGGGGCGGGTTGGGGGGGAGAGACCTACGGGGACCACGCAGCCGATGAAAGCGAAGGAGGAAGTTGTCGACATGAAGTCGCCGTACACGCGCACCGATCTGATACAAACTACGACCAGCGCGATGGCGCACGCGAGGGTGAACGACCGCAGGATCACCTTGATTACGTCCCACCGCTTCTGGCTCTCCGGCTTCACCCTTATCGCATCCTGCCACTTGTCGCGGGCGTCGTCACGTTGGGAGTCGTCGGACCGTTCTTCGGCTTCCATGGCGAAACTATATGTGGTCGGGCGGAGGACGGGAGGATTCGGGTAGGGACGTGATCATTGAAATCGCCCGTGAAAGAGGTCGACTTCGACTGATGTTGGTGAAGAGCGCCCGCCGCCCCTCGACGTCGCAGCTCTGACTCGATATTCCCTCCACCGTTCGGTCCTTCTCCTAAGGGGGCTACTCGTTCGCTCGCAATCGGGCGGTGGTTCGATGCGCCGCGTCCTCGACAAAAACGGGCTACATTTGCCGACGATGATCGATTCGAATGATTTACGATGAATTCGCTGAGCTGAAGTAATTGCTGAACCGCCGCCGCCGTCGTCTTCTTCTTCGGCCGAATGTCGCAACTTTGATCAATACTACCACCGAATGGTCGCGAGGGGGGAAAATGCTGAGGTTCAAGGACCAAGGAAATTATGGTCTAAGCACTGCCACCTTAACAGGCTGTGGGTCCTCATACCTATGATCAACGCGGCCGTATTCCGGATCCAGTTAACCATCTCACTCCTACGGGGGCGGACGGATGAATCCATCGCCCTGGCACAGCACCCCCCGTCTGGCACTCACAGCACCAAGAGGAGATGTTTACACGACGCCATCCTAACAACCTGGATATCCTGTAAGGAGTTGTTAGTGCACACTGCATATTTCTTTTCAGTAGTATTAAGGCGCCTTGAGCACCGGATTCAGTAACCATTTCGATTCGACCATTAGACGACATAGCTGACGAACTTCAGCCCCCTGATGCAAGCCAAGATCCGGCAACCGAGACCCGGCCGAGTCGGGGGATTTTTAGTGATATGCAGAACGAAAAGCCGCTACTAACGGTTATTGACTACGTCAGTTTTGGTATCTGTGAAAGCAGGATTCCCTTCATACGCAGGTACCATTCACACGATGTACGTGCCAACTACGGCGCTCTATTAGAAATGCATGTTATCATTAATCCACCCAGAGTACTTGGCAAATCCTATCTTAATTGTCCTCAACGTCTGTGTTGGTTTCGCCCACAATGGGAGCGTCTGATTCAGCATCTGGGATGTCGTCAGCTGCACTCATAAACCGATTCCTGCTTCATATCTACTGGTTTCCCAGTTACCACAAGAGCAGTTCGTCGTGCGTGCATGGTGCCGGGTCTTCGACAGCGACCAAGTATTCGACGTTGGCATACTTGAGCCCTTACTCTTGCGGTAAGTGTGTTGCCTTGCTGGTGGATCTGGGATGTCCATAGTGTAGGTAGGAGCAGGAACAAGAAACTATTTAAACGACGTAGTTAACAGAATACAATTGGACTTTACTGTCGTTCTGCATTGGTAGATGCCATATGAGCATTCTCATAGCCATGACATAAATAGACTATTGAAAATAACAACTTGTCGCTCCGTTATCGTATCGGTATATATGACGTGAGCCTCATGAGAATCTAGGGGACGGGCTATTGGCGAAAGACAGCAACCCCCCAGCTTGTCAAACCATGCGCCTCCGTTCCATCAACACTCCTCCGTCACATGGTTCTCTCAGACACCCGCCATGATTCCTTCCCCAGACATAATGCGCAGCAAGTCATTCCCACGGCGGTGCTCCCACATGTATATGCACCGTATCCAGATGGAAACCCACATTCCCGCCCACGAGAAGTCCAGGCCGCCCACTAGCAGAAACAGTCCCGGGGACCGCCGCCATCGCAATCGCAATAGCAGCAGCCCTTTTCTCCTGGCCTTCGCGCCGTCGCCGCCGTCCGTCTCGTCTTCCCTGCGGTCGCGGAAGCATTCGAAGAGGAAGTAGCCGACGAACACGGTGTCACGGCTGAAGAGGACTGCTAGGACGACTATCGTACCTATTGCCCGCGGATGGGACTTGTTTCCCCCTTAGGATCGCCGATGCTTTTCACTGTGGCCTGTGCATAGGGGAGTGGGATGGACAGTGGCATACCCGGGATGATGGTCTAGCGTCATGGGGTTCGTGACATGACCGTCGGACGTGGTGGGAATCGATGAGTTCCGTGGTGTAGAGCGCTGGTGTAGCTGCGGTGGTGGTGAGTAGGGACTTCGGTAGATAGGCAGATGCGGTGCGATAGTGGTGGGAGTGGTATAGTTTGGGTAGGGAGGGCCCGGGCTGACCGCCATGCGGGCTTATCTAGATGATCTATATTAAAGTAGACTGGCTGATGGGGGAGGTTCGAGTTGACAAGACAGTGAATGAGAAGGTTGGATAGGCGTGAATCAACAATGGATATATGCAGTGGCTGGTGTTAAGTATCACATGCTGAAAGGGAGGAGATACTTGAGTGAATGTTTTCGAGCAAGCCCAAGCCCCGGACCACCGGCTCGTCCGAAGGATAAGTGGCGGTTAAGCTGGAAATTATTCAGAAATCTATTACCACAAGGCTAACTGCTACGAATCACTAATTTTCTTCCTCTTGACCAACCGAACCCACCTCCTGCGCCTCCATTCTCCCCTCTTCACATCGCCGTCCTCGCCCTCCTCCCAGCTCGGGCCCGCCACGTAGCCCTTACCGCCCTTCTCCTTGCCGCCCTTAGACTCGCCGGCCGGGTCCTCCACGACGCCGACGCGGTCCGCGTTCTCGTCGTAGATGTCGTATACCCAGCGCTCGCCCTCGGTCTCGATCTCGACGCCGGTGATGATGCGCTCCTCGACCCACTCGCGGCTCCAGAGGTCGAGGGCCCACTTCTTCTCGCTCCACTCCCAGCCCTTGGGCGGCAGAACGTCCTCGAAGAAGCGGGAGCCGGCGGGCTTCTCGCCGGCGATGCGAGCGGGGGAGAGGGGATCGTAGGGCGATGCGCTGAAGAGCCAGGGCTCCCACTCGCCGCCGCCGGGCGACAGACGCTGCAGCTCGAAGATCTCGACCTCGCGGGTCTCGGGGCTGCCGTCGAGGATGACGTCGTCGGCGGCCCAGCGCCCGACGAGGCTCAGCGCGTGCTCCAACTGGGGACGCAGGTGCTTGCGGTGGACGCTCTCGAGGGCGCGCGCGACGGCCGGGTGCCCCGCGCAGGTAGCGGCCCAGCCGGCGGCGAGGAAGATGAGGCGCCAGGGCAGCGCGGCGGACGCGATGCTCAGCAAAAGGCAGGCAGCGAAGAGGGCGGCGAACAGCGCGCTGCTGAGCGCCTCGTCGCTGAAGTTGGTGCGCGGCACCACGAGCGACACCACGGCGTCGTGCAGTTGGCTGAAGTCCTCCATGCTGTTCTGCAGGTCGCGCATGTTGCGGAAGAAATCGCGGCTGAGCTCCTTGGCGGGGCGCACCGTCACGGCCGGGGCCAGCGGCGGGCCCCGCGGCGGCGAGCTGTAGTATGAGTACGGAGCGCTGCCTCCCAGCGACTGCTCGCTGTTCAGGCTCATCTCCGGGTCCGGGTGGCGCACCGCGAAGCTCGGAATCAGGATGGCCACGAGCAGCACCGTCAACGGCAGCAACGGCAATAGGTAGGGGTCCAGGCATACGAAGGTGTAGATGGCCAAGAACGAGAGCGTGTGCGTTGGCTGATGCCACGACAACAGCCGCTCCACCCGCTCCTGGAAGACGAAGACGACACCGATGCGGGCGTTGAAGCGCCGGAAGTTGACCGACATGGTCGTGATGTTGAAGTTGGGTCGTTCCGTCGTGGCACGTCCACCGCCGTTGTTGCCATCTCCTTGGCGCTCATCCTCGGGCTGGACATGTCCACCATCGACAGGGATCACCTGCTGGAGAAGCTTCTCTACCAGATGATCTTGGATATTTGCCTTGCCTTTCAAAGCCGAGAAGCGACCTCGCAACCCCTTGGGTCGCGATGGGATCTCGGCGTCTGAGTGGTCCGAGTCATGGTTGGCGCGTCGCTGGGAAGGGGTCACTGAACGCGAAGGTGTACGTGAGCCATCGAGGAAGATAGTTGGGATGGGATCGTCGCGGTTAACGAACACATGGGGTTCTTCCATCATGTCCGACGTCTCACCCGGCGCCGTTGTTACGGGAGAGATGTTGGACGGTGATGACGACGGAGGGAGCAATCATGACCTGTCAGACCCAACGGACCTTTGAGCTAGGCCCTTGTCACGTAGGGCCCCTAGGAAGGTAGCTTTGTACGTAGACACTACTGTCAGATAAAGACAACTTTATAGTATGATATATACGTATGTAGGTAGCTACAGGGAGTGACGAGTTGCACGTGTACGTGGTAATAAACCTGGTAAGAATGGGAACGGTATGTAGCTCAATGTAGATATCACATGCACCTTTCGGTACTGGCTACCTAGACTAGCCACGGGTGACGTTAGCGGGGGGGCTGCGGGGCCAATGCCACTAATGATGCTAAGGTTTAGGGGCTCAGCGGGGTATGCATGGGTCCTGCAGCAGCCCTAGAGTGTCCAGGGGTCCAGCTGCAAAAATAAATCGATAATGCTGCAAAACATCATGACGGGGTCTTTTTCCAAAATCGCCAATAATCACACTAGCATCACCGCCACTGAACACACCGAGGAGAGAGCACTTCCCGGCAGTGTAGAACCGTCATCATGCCCATAACGATCCTTCAACCGGCTCCTTTGCCGATTGACAAACCAAGTACCGGCTATGCATCCGACTCAGACTCAGACTCAGACGGCGGCGCCGACCTCGAGGGCGACATCTCCATGATGCGGCCCAGCAAACGCGCTCGCCGGACAGACGACTCGATCGTGACGCCAGGCGAGGTTATAACAGAGGATCCGCAATGGATGCGGTACGTTCTTCTTTGCCTTTCTTGCCGCACACTACCATAATGGTTCGGCAGACTAACACACTCCCTCCTCCCCCGCCTCCAGTGGCCACGGAACCTACACGACCGCCGACCCGCCCGCCATCGTATCCTCGGTCGCGGGCACGCTCTCGAAGACGAACAAGCTGCTCTCCGTACGGCCGCTGCGGGCGCGCTACACGCCAGAGATCGGGGACCTGGTGGTGGGCCGCATCGTGGAGGTGCAGGCGAAGCGGTGGCGGGTGGACGTGGGCGCGTCGCTGCTGGCCCAGCTGCCGCTGTCGGCCATCAACCTACCGGGGGGCATACAGCGGCGGCGCACCGAGACCGACGAGCTGCAGATCCGCACCTTCTTCAGCGAGGGCGACCTGCTAGTCGCCGAGGTCCAGCAGCTGTTCAGCGACGGCGCCGCGGTACTCCACACCCGCTCCCTCAAGTACGGCAAGCTGCGTAACGGCGTCTTCGTCGCCGTCAGCGGTACGGGCGGCGGCGGCGGCGTCGTGCGCACCCGCCGCCAGGCCTTCGTGCTGGACATCAGCGCGGGGCGGTCGGGCTCTGGGCCCGGGGGCATAGTGGCGGGCGCCGGCGACGCGGGAGACGCCGACGACAAGGTCGACGTGATCCTGGGCGTGAACGGGTACATCTGGATCAGCAAGCACGTGGAGGGCGAGGGGGCGGCGGCGGAGACCTCTGGCCCGGGAATCACGCGCATCGAGGAGAGCGTGGGGCTCAACGTGTACTCGAGCCAGAACGACCCCGTGCCGCCGGCGACGGCGCGCGAGATCGCCCGCGTGCGCGGCGTCGTTGAGGCCCTCGTCGAGAACGGCCTGCGCGTCGACGAGGACACCGTCACCCGCGGCTACCTCGAGGCCGTTGAGATCGCCCGCGGCGACGGCGACGGCAACGACACCCTGTACCTCGGCGGGGAGAGGGGACGGCGGTTGGCTGCCGCGCTTACGGGGCGGTGACGGACGTCTAGGGTCCGAAAAGAAGAGGGGGATATCTGGAGGGAATGATACTAAAGAAAGATCACCAAGTCCTTCAAAATGGATTAGGCTCGAGGAACGAAATAACCATAGAATGTCGACGAAGACGTCGGCCTGTAGACATTTACAACTGGCTTATTTTATGCTATACGTGAGATGACAGGGGATTTCTGTGCCTTGACCAGATATCCTTATTACAAAGCCTAGGATTGCCTACTATGAGTATACCCACAGTAGTGGCAAAACATATTGTTCGTACACATTTAAGCCCATCATATGGCCCTCGAGCGACCATTGAGTCGTGGAGGTATTACGTTACGGCTGATGTTGCGAATCGGAAATATAGACCGTAGGATCTTGGCTAGATGTATGTACATGCAACACCGCGTAATCGCCCCCCTGCATTCAGCCCCCATTGCGTTGCTTCTACTGTACAACCTCCCCTTTCCAGCAAAAGAGCCAATCCGAGTCGAGTTGAAGAGCCGTCGTTACGCGCATGCGCATTCAAAAAGCAGTTACATCAGCCACGCGGCGCAAAACTGACACGGCATGCATGCATTAAGCCCTAGCACCAAAAGCACCCAGCAGCGTCTCCTTAAAAGCCGTCAGATAACCCCCAACAGTACCGCCACCATACCTCGCAGAGTCGCCCGGCGCCGCCAGGTACCCGCAGCCGGCGACGAGAACAAGCAAGACCCAGCGGAGCAGCGCGGCCTTGGCGTCGACGCCGCCGAGTCCGAGGACGAGGCCGGCCCAGTAGCGCAGGTCGCGGACGGGGCGGCCGTCGCGGTCGAAACGCGGGCGGGAGCGGTTCATCCATTCGTAGAAGCGCAGGGCGGGGACCGAGTAGGGCGGGTAGCGCACGCGCAGCAGGCGGTCCATCCAGCGCCCCGGCACGTCGACGACGGTGCGGCGGTGCGTGAAGCAATCGAAGGACGAGCGCCCGTGGTACGCGCCCGTGCCGGACTGGCCGACGCCGCCGAACGGCAGCCCCGCCACCGACCCGTGCATGTACGCGTCGTTGAAGGACGCGCCGCCCGATGTTACGCAGCTTAGGACTGCGGGTGGGGGAGGGGGTTAGTCGTTTGGTTCGCCGATTGTTGGTTTCTTGACATGGGGATAAATTAGATGGGGGGGAAGGGATGGCGACTCACTTTTCTCATTCTCGCTCTTGGACCCGAAACTCATGAGCGCCAGCGGGGTAGGGTCGACCTTGTTCACAGTCCTGATTGCTTCGTCGAGGTCGCTGTACGGCAGGATGGACCAGACGGGTCCGAAGGACTCCTCCTGCATCATGGGGTCGTCGGCCGAGTCGATGAGCACGGCGGTGGGCGCGATGAACCGGTCGGACCTGTCCATCTCGCCGCCCATGACGATGCGGCCGCGGGTTGCGTCGAGCATCTTCTTTATGCGGTCGAACTGGCGCTCGTTGATGACGCGCGCGTAGTCCGGGCTCGCCTTGGCGCCCCCGGGGAAGAACTGCTTGTGCGCCGCGTTGAGGTGCTTGACGAAGTCGTCCACGACGCCCCGCTCGACGAGAACGTAGTTCTGCGACATGCAGACCTGGCCCGCAGATATGGTCTTGCCCCATAGCAGGCGCCGTGCGGCGAGCGCCAGGTCGGCGGACCGCGTGACGAAGGCGGGATTCCGGCCGCCGAGCTCGAGCGTGACGGGCGTGAGGCTCTCGGCCGCCTTCCGGGAGATGATGCGGGCCACGGCCGGGCTGCCCGTGTAGAAGATCTTGTCCCACTTCTGGTCGAGGAGCGCCGTGGTCTCGGGGATCGCGCCCAGCACGACCTTGAACGCCGACGTGTCGAGGTAGCCCTCGACGATCTCCTTGACCACTGCCGCGGTCGCGGGCGCGCTCTCCGAGGGCTTGATGATGGCAGTGCAGCCCGCGGCTATGGCGCCGACCAGGGGGCCCATGATCAGCAGCAACGGGAAGTTGTAGGGGCCGATGATGAGGGCGCTGCCCAGCGGTTCCTTCCGGATGCGCGGTCTCAGGGGCGCGAAGGTGACGGCGTAGTCGAGATCCCGGGTTTCATCCTTCGCCCAGGTCTTCAGCTTCTTTAGGCATATGTTCAGGTCCTGGATCAGGAAGTTGATCTCAGAAAAGATGGATTCGATGGGCGACTTGTTTAGGTCCTTCTTGAGGGCGGCCTGGAGCTTCCCCGTGTTGTCGTTTAGGCCCCACCATAGCTTGCGCAGCTGGACGAGACGCCACTCGACGTCTTTGGTCTTGTTACTGTGAAACGATTCCCGGACCTCGGCAGCAAGCTTGGGGATGCTGTCGATAGGCGTATGCTCAAAAGGCGGCATCTTGATATCTGCGGACATGGTTGCCGGTAAGAATGCGCCTGAGGGTCTGCCAAGCCGGTAACTGGATGTATGATGCTTTGATGGGATCCCGCCGCCGCGTAATGAGAGAGGCGACTAGTAGACGGAAACAGGCTTATAGGTCAAACTTTTATTAAGAAAACTGATTGGTAAAAGAGTAAGGAGAAAAGGCGACTTGGGTTGAAACAATGGAGATGGGATGTTGAGAAGTCGCAACGCTCCAATATCATGTGCTGGGAGGCCCAGGGTTCAATGCGGCCAGACCAAATCGATGCCACAGACCAAATCAATGCCAAGGTTCGGAACCCGCGGCCACCTTACTATTATTTGGTGGAGACTGAAAATAGTGTGAACATTGATGCCTTAGTACTGAATATGCAATCTCGAAGAAATTTGAAGGTTATCGTCAATAGCTAGAAGAAGCATTCATGTGGTCAAAAGCCACATGTCATCGCAGGGTCCAGAGAAGGAAGCTTGCGGAGCCGAGGCTAATTCTTAAAGTGAGCAAGGGTCATCGATTGGAGACGAATTATGCCTGGTACTTCGTGCATATCAGCAAAGGCAAAACCACTGTCAAGACTATTCATTCATTCGGTCATACTATACGGAGATGATCATCGCCAGCGTTAACTGACCTTGTACGATGAAAAGCTAAAATAAATAAGGACTTGGGCTGCCAGACATGTGTTAGGTGATCAGTATATGCAGCGTCTATTTGGGCTGCTGGCGGAATCTAATATCAATGAGAACTCCGTGATATTATCAAGCTTATTACAATATTAATTGGAATAGATGCACGTTAACATATATGGAATGCTCTTAAGGCTGAAGCTTGACGAGTATGAGGATGTTGTACCTAGGTATCTAGAGTACAAGAAGTGGACTTACTGAGTATCCATAAATGTTTCCGGTCTTGGCTTTCAAACCCGGCATTTCGGTGCAACTATTCTTCCATCTAAGCGAGTGCGGGACCCCGAGCCCCCACCTCCAGGGCTGCACCACGATTCCCGCTGATACACCAAAATTCCAATTGAGAAATTTCACGAACTTTTTAACCAAGTGGCATCCGAAGACGTCCCATCCATTACCGTCAACCACTACCCATAAACCACACGGCCTAGGCGCAGGATTCGACTTCTTTGCGTTCTTCTACAAGTCAACCAGAAACAAAACCAGTCACAATGGCTCCTCAGACAGTATGTATAAGATGACACCGCTTTGCTGTTGGCCCAGTCTCTCCGCCTGGGTCAAAGAGATTATTTCTGTGCCTCCCTAGCGAAGAGATCATGGCGTGAAGCAGTAGGCTAAGGTCAATTCTTTCCCATTTTTCAGAAGAAGTCCGGCAAGGCTGCCAAGACGACCAAGAAGGTAAGAGAGCTATCCCCCAATTCCTCTTCGCGCGGCGCGGGATGCGATTGCGCCTGTGCTGCCCAGGAGGCTTTTGCTCACGCCGTGCCTCTCAGTTCGTCATCAACGCTCAGCAGCCCGCGAGCGACAAGATCTTCGACACGGCCGCTTTCGAGAAGTTTCTGCAGGACAAGATCAAGGTTGACGGCCGTGTTGGTAACCTCGGCGACACCATCGTCATCCAGCAGGCCGGCGAGGGCAAGGTCGAGATCATTGCCCACAACGAGCTCTCTGGCAGATACCTCAAGTATCTGTGAGTAATATCCCGCGCGCGCACTGGTGGTCTGATGGAAGGCTGACGCGACATCTGTCCAGGACCAAGAAGTTCCTTAAGAAGCAGCAGCTCCGTGACTGGCTCCGTGTCGTCTCCACCTCCAAGGGTGTCTACGAGCTCAAGTTCTTCAACGTCGTCAACGACGATGCCGACGACGACGAGGACTAAACAAGCAACCTACAATGATGGCTCTGGGATCTGAGAAGGCATTATGCATCGGCAGGTGCATGGCATAGGGAAAATGGCGTCGGGATCCTTTGCAGCTAGATTTGGATTGCAAAAATAAAGATACCCCTCTGTCGTGGGCAACCAACACTTGACCTGCCTACTCGAACGAGAATTTATGGTCTCCCGTGCTCGTTCTATGCGTATTTCGTACAAACATGTCTAGTTGTACATGACTCTCTAATCAAGGTAGAGCTCTAAAAACAGCTTCCCATGTAACCAGCGCTGCAGCATTAGCCGGGAAAGCCCTCAAAAAGCATGGGACAAAGCCTCGCCAGAATCCCCTGGCGCCGCCTTCCCTGTACACGGCAACCGCCGCATCCCTCCAGCGGTGGAACCTCCTCTCGCCATCGCCCAGCTTGCCGCCGAGCGGGTCCGTCATGATGCGCTGCTTGACGACGTCGCTCGGGTAGCTCGTGATCCAGAAAACCTGTGCGCTGAGACCGCCGGCCCAGAAGTTGACGGCCGCGGGCCCCAGGGACGTGCGCTCGCGCAGCAGGCGCGAGAGCAGGTCGTACGACCCCCACCAGAAGAAGAAGAACGACCGGAACAGCAGCGTGGCGCCCAGGCCCCGGTACACGCCGCTGATGCCATGCGCGCCGTAGATCCGCCGCACGCAGTCCACCGGCCCGCTGTACAACCGCTCGCTCTTGCGCGCCGCGTACTGCGTCTGCAGGCGCGCCTTCACGTGCTCCACCGGCGCCGCCACGAAGCTTACCGTGCACCCGGCCAGCACGCCCGCGAGGCCGTGGCCCAGTGTCGGCAGCTTGTGGGCGTGCGCCGCACCCTTCTCCCCCTCCTGCTCCCCCTCCTTCCTCGTGGCGTCGGATCCCGATCCCGCCGGTGAGGAGGGGTGCGCCCCGTCGAGGCCGGCGTCGAACACGTGCTCCGAGAGAAGCCGCCGGTACACCTGCAGGCTGCCCATCATGATGCTGTCCATGAACATCCAGCCGACGAGCGGCGGCGTCGCGCCCTTGTAGAGCGCCCGGACGCCCTCGTGCCGCACCGTCTGCGCCACGCACTGCAGCGGGCCGCTGAAGCGCGCGCTGTGCGTCGTCTGGAGGCGCACCTTGACCGTGTCGAAGGGGTGGCCGACTGCGGTTCTAGTTAGTCATCGCGTCATATGTAGCTTTATGTATGTGTCCAGGGACGAATGTATGACGAGGATGGATGGATGAATGGATGTCGAATGCGTACCCGTCAGCTTGGCGATGCCGGAGAAGACGCCGGCCACGAAGCCCTTATAGTTGCTGGGCTTTGCCGGCTCCTTTTGCTGCTGCTGCTTCAGGTCGGCCGCCATTGGGGACGCGATCCTTGTACGCACTGGGCGGATTTCGTTTGGGGCTTGGTGACTTATTGAAGCTTTGCCGTTGGGTGGTTCTGTTTGCGCATTACTGGAAGACCTTGCATTCTGCGAGTTTTAGCGAGAAATGTCTACCGAGATCGGCCATGCTTTTTTATTACCGGGGCCGTGACCTCCGTCTTGGGACCTCGTCTAGCGGCACTGCGTGTAACCTCATGAGCGAAGTCCCATCCCCTGAATATTGTTCAAAGATCGCCGGGCTGCAGCGTCGACAAATGCTCCTTTTTAATTTTTTTTAAGCATGACAAAATCAAACTGCGCGCGACGAAACGGCCTCGACACTGAAGTCACGACGCCCTGCTCCAGAATGTCACAACATCCCTACTACAGGCCCGGGTCCTCCGCCCCCGGGCTGGGACCTCCCTCGTCGTTATCGTACACAATCAGCATGACGGTCGGCACGCGTTGCTGTCCTTCCACTAGAAGATTTTCTTGAATGCGGAAGGCATTGAGTACTCCAATGTCCTCAGGTGGCAACCCCAGGAATCACGACATGACATAAGGCTTTCACATTCCACCAATCTACAGGTGACATCTCATTATATTGATTAGTGATGTAGAGGTATAATTAGTGATGTAGAGGTATATGGCGCGTCAACTGCGTATAACACTATAATGGGTAGATAGCTGGATATCGCTTAGCCCTCGTCAGACTGGTCCTCGTCGAAAAAAGAAATCATGTTGCGTTGACCCCCCTCTTGTGTTGCTTTCCTCAGATTTCGGATAGAGGTCTCCAGAATCTCATTCGCGACCTCTAGTATGCTGACCTTGCAAAGGAGATGGGTGAGCTCAACATCCTTGGCCACGTTCTGCTGCTCGAGGTCCTTGATCTTCGCCTCTAATTTCTCGACCTTGGCGACGGCCTCTACCCTTAGTCGATTTCGCATTATGCGACGGAGCTTTAGCGTTTCCTCAAAAGAAGGCAGTCCCAGGGATGCATAGAACTCCGCCCAGTCCTCCCGGTCGACGAGTCTCGGACTCCAATGCCTGGTCTCCCTGAACTCCTCCATGAAACCCTTATTCCGCACCTGGAACCTTTCCCAGTACATCATCTCCAGGCCAAAGTTTTCGCCACCGGCTACGTCCAGGTAGCTCCTCATGTGTTCGAAGGATCGGCTCCGGAAGCGGTCCCACTTCTCCGCCAAATTCGTAGGGCCCCCGGCAGGCGCCTCCTTGTCCTCGTTTACAAGCATCATGACGGTCGGTATGGATCGTCGGTCGTCTCGCATTCGGCGGGAGCCGAGGACCAAGAGGACGCGGTATCCTTTGAGGTTGAATTTTCTGTTGCGCCTGAACCTCTCGTACTCGAGATTGGCGGCGAGGCCGATCTCGACATCCTTCCAACCCGCCTCCCACTCTTGAGGCCAGTGTCCGTCGCCTACCTTCGGGTCGTAAGGTTCGAGTTTAGGGTGATGGAGTCGCTCTTCTCTTGCCGCGTGGCTCAACGACGGCGATGACCAGGGCGATGTCGTAGTCACAGTAACTCCAGAGAAAGTCCGCCTAACCGAAGAAGGCTCGTAGTCCATGAAGGACTTGATTTTCTTCAGGACTGGCATGCGGGAAGATTTAGTGGTTTTCTTGCTTATCACCGCGCGTTCGGCTTGAGGCTTGGTGGTAGGTCGAGGATTATGAAGATACTCGGTGGAAGGAGATGCCAACATTGTAAGTTCCGCAGCAGCGACCGGCTTTCATAATTGTTACGTATAACACAGGAGAGGAGAGGCTAGAGTGGAGTGAGTAATTGAATACCGAGTAAGAGTACCATGCTACCATTGTGCCTTCCAGGTTATAATAGCAAAACTCACGTTGAGCAACTGCCCTTTAATGGGTTATTCAAGGCTTACCGGGGGTAGAGATATGAGTCAAGGTCGTCAGAGAATCAGACCATGGACATGCAATCATCATCTATGTAATACTGATCTCTAAATATAACGGAAGACGAGACGGGAGAAGTCTGCTATGCAATGAGGACGCTTGAACAGGCGGGCCTACTTTTACGTGTCCAGATATCTCTCATGGCAGGAAGCTGCAATTAGACATGTCGGTTAACCAACCTTGTAAATCAGCACATCAGAGGTGTTGAATGCAGGCATCTAATATGTCGCTCGTGAAGCTAGTAAATAGACTCTCATCCGATCTGGCGAACAGACCCCGATTGAATGAATAAGAGGTTTCCAAGGACCACAATATGTGTAGTCTAAGAAGCATGTGTACATCCTCATTTCGAGACATGTCTACAGTGAGTAATCACTATCAATGGGTCCGTCCAGGAAATAAACCTAATTAAGACAGCAAACAAAGAAGATGGAGACGGGCATTTGCGCAAACCAATCGACTAGACTGGAAAGCATTTGGATCCAGGTCAGGCATCCAAGTCAGGC
>QJNX01000363.1:0-54473 GCA_004155925.1 Monosporascus sp. MG133
GGCATAAGGTTCATCAGAGTCGAAGCTTATCGGCAACCACGCATCAGTCTGCTTCAGAGTGAGGTTCTATGGGACTGAGGTATATAATCTATCTTAACCGTGAAGATTATTAATAAGTTATCGTGTTCGAAGATATTGGGTATAGTATCTATCGTGTAGATTATATGTGTAATAATTTTTTGTGTATTTGGCTCAGCCTGGAAAATAAGGCTTGAACCTATATCAACCTTGTATAGCAAATAAAATTAATTAAATTAATACCTTACGAAATATTTTCAATTCGCATTTTAATCGGTATTTCGTTAATAATAATAATAAAAAAGTTTAATCGTTTCCGTAAAATTAAAACTTAATTCTTTTTTTTAAAAAAACTTTAATTATAAATAAATCGACCATTTTTCGAAATAAAATATCTGCGGTAATATTTTTTTTACTAAGTTAATATTAAAAAATAATATCGAAATTAAGAAAAAAAATCGGTTTATCGAATTTAACGCGTAAAAAAACACGTTTGCTTATAAAATATAATAAAATTTAATAATCGGCTATAACAAAAAACTTTTATCCTTAAAATTTAAAATAATAATATTCAAAAATCTGGATTATAATAAATAATTTTTAGTTTTAAATAAAATATACCCTTTTTACTAAAATTATAATTTTCGAAAAATATTTTACAAGTTTTTATTTGTTATTATTTTATTATTATCAAATAATACCTCCGGTTACGTTACGGAATACGTTTATTTTTATTTTAATCGGTTAATTAAATCGAAAAAAATTAAAATTAAAATTTCGTAAACGAACCGTTTTAATATTTCAAAAACTTATTTTTATTCGGATCTTATTACGAAAAAAATATCTTTTTTTAATAAACGATTTAATAATTTAATTATACCGTTTTTATAATAATAAAATATTCGTATGTAATTATAAAATCCTATAAATAAACGGATTATAATACGGATATTAAAATCTTTAAATATTTATTTTTAAATTATCTTAATTTTAATTAAATCGATAAAAATATTTATATTTATTTTTATAATAATACCGAAATAATTTGTTTTTTTAATATTAAACCGGAATTTTTTAATATCTTTTTAAAAGTTAACCTTATATAACTGGTAAATAATTTTTTGGTAATATTTTAAATTTTTTTTTAAAAATTAAAATAAAGTAAGACGTTGTTAATATAAACGTTTACATAATAATCGAAAAATTTATATAATTAAATATTAATAAACGATTATTATTAGATAAAGTTTATTTTAAATTTAAATAAAAATATTTTTTATTAAACCGTTTTTTAACAGATTTTAAATATTATTAAATATTCCGATTTAATAATAGTATAAAATTTATAAAACTTTTAAATAATATTAATTTTAACAAAATATTTAACGTTTTAATAATTAAATATAATACCGTTAAATAAAAAGGTTAAAATAATTTTTTTTTAAATATTAATTTCTTTAACGGTAATCGATATAAAACCGGTATTCCGATAAATATAGTTTTAAAATAAATAAAACTAAAGCGGTATTTTTTCGTATATATAATTTGATAAAATTTACTTTTAATAATTTATTTATTACTGTTTTTTTTAACGGAAAATATTAAACGGATATCCGGTAAGTTAACAATCTTAAAGTAAATATCGGCCGGTCGAATTTTAAAATAATATTATAACCGGATCGGAAATCTGGAAAAATATTAACTTTTTTTTTCGAATTTTTTTTTAAATGAGTAAAAGGTTTTAATAAAAGTTTCCGAATTTATTTTACGTATTTTAAATTTTATTTTTAGAAAAAGGAAATTTTTAACCGTTATATATCTTCCCATTTTATAAAATAATTAACGTTATAACGTTTAATTTTTTATTTTTAAAAAAATAATTTTTTTAAAATAATAAGAATTTAATTTATCGTTCCGTATAAAAATCGGTTTTTAATTTATTCGCTAACGAAACGATAATTACGTTATCTTAAGTAATTTTTATAACAGAAATAATCGGTTTAATATTATATAAGTTTAATATATCTTTTTTACTTAATAGATCCGACGGAATAAAAATACGGACGTTAAAATAAAATTATTTTCGAATTTTCTTTATAAACGTTTAAAAATTTAATATTATTTATCGGCCTTTTTTATAATACGATTACGGTAATTAATATTTTCTTAAATTTTAAAATTAACGTACCCGTTTAATAAATATTAGGTTAAAAATAAAATTACTGGTAAAAATTTAATTAAAACTAAGAAATTTTTAAATTAAATAATATTTTTATTTTTATGATTTAATAATAAACCGTATATTTCCATTTAATTAAAACGGATAAAAATATTATATCCGGTATTTATAATTTAAAAAACTTAATTAAAAAAATATTATCCGCAAATTTCGAATATTATAATTATTTAAACTTTTATTTAACCGGTAAATTATTTCCGGTAATTTTATAACTAAATTAAAATTTTTAACCGGATAATATAAATTTATAATCGTTTTTTCGTTTACTTAATAAAACGAAATTTTAACGAAAAATCGGATTTTTATTCTGGTATTATAAAATATAATAAGACGTAAATTAATTTTATTTATTTAAATTTACGTAATTTTAATAAAAATTTTGTATTTTTTAAAATTACTTATTTCCGTTATTATTAATATTAAAAAATTTATGGAAAAACTTTCCGACGGTTTTATTTTTTTTAATTTGTTAAAATTAAACGAATTTTTTATTATTTTTTCCGTAATAATTTTTTTTATTAAGGTAATTGTTAACTTTATATCTTATTTTATTATAATTAAAATACATACCGGTTTTTTAATAAACCTTTTTTTCGATTTCCGATAAAAACTTACCGGTATTATTCGAAATTTTCGGTTTATTATTATTAAAATCGTATAATTAAAGTTTACGTTTTTATTAACGTTTTTCGGAAGCGAATTAATTATTATAAACGATTATAATAATACGGTTATAAAACTTTTTGTAAATAACGTTAAAATTATAATTATTTTTAAAAAGGTATAAATTAAAATTTAAAAAAATATATTTTTTTAAAACTTACTTTTAATTATTTTCGGCAATTTTAATTTTTTAAACGAAAACGTTAAATTCAAAAATAAAATCGTAAATATCTTAATTTTTGCCGGGCTTAAAAAAACATACGGAAAATTTTTTAATAATAAAAACTTAATTTAGATTATAATACGATAATTTTAATATCTGGATTATTTCGGTTATATAAAAAAAATTTATATAATTAATTAATAACGAATTTTAAATACTTATTTAGCCTTTTTTTTTAAAAAAGATTTATTAAATAAACCATATAAATTTTTAAGGTTCCAAAAAATCGGTTCGTTTATTTCGAACTTATTTATAATTTTACAGATTTAAACGTTAAATTTGAATTTATCGCCGTTAAATTTAATTAAGTCGTTAATATAAACTTTTTTATTTTTAGTTATAATTAAAATTTACGTTATTATTTTTTATAAATTTATAAAAAAACCGGTTATATTATTATACCGGTAAAACGAAACGTATTAATATTACCGAAAACGTTATTAATTATGTTTTTCCGGTAAAAATAATTAACGTCGTCGGAAAAAATAAGGAAATAATAGCTTTATACGGCCTAAAGGTAAATAATTTCGTTACGGAACTATTAAAATTTTCCTTAAACGTCCTGGTTATCGTTAGCCATTTCGTCGATTAACTATTTATTAAAATCGGTTTTTAAATAATTATAATTTAAATCCTAATTTAATAAACTTTTTATTTTTAAAAATTCGGTTTCGTTTTTCGGTACGTTATTTTTTACCGTTTTTTTTAAAATATTCGTTATTTTATATATTTTCGATTTTATTTTTAATTAATCTAAATCGTTCCGAATATCGATTAATTAATAAACAATCTTTTTTAACAAATATTTAATTTTAATATTAATTAATTTAAGTTTTAAGTTTAATTTAAAACGCGTTATTTTTCGTCGTAATATATTAACATAAAAGAAATATAATATTTTATTTATTAATCGTTAAATTAACGAAAAAAAATAAACGTAAAATAATATTACGGCCAGCATTAATATAATATAGTAATTAACTTATTGGCGCTATAAACGAAAATTTTAAGCTAAAAAAAAAAGAAAAAAACGTAAAACTGTAAAATGCGTAAAGATCTATAAATATCCCCACTCCCTGTGTGGCAGGTGGCTAGTTTATGTGGCAGCTGTTAGCTCCATATGACGGTTGCCAGTCTTACGGTTTGATCGTAAGGCTGCCGTCATACCTGCTAGCTTACCTTATTAAAATCAGGCCCTATTTTTGAGGCTATGGCTGCGCCTGCGGCGCAGCTGTAGCTAGGGCTTTCAAAAGACATGTAGCTTTAGGTACCGACCCATAAAAAGACCTACAGAAATCACAAACCTTAAAAATAGGGCCTGATATCAAGTTGTAATTTTTGGGGTTCGTTTTAAGTAATCCCATATAAATTTTGGAAAAATTTAATTTGAAAACTGGTAAATATAATAATAACAAAAATAAATGGAAAATAATAAAAAATCTTATTATATACAATTTTAAAAAAGTTTCTTAACCATATATATAATTCCAAAATCGGACTTGGATTAATAGAAATATTAAAAAATTAAATCAAAATTTTCGTTTTAAATAACCCTTTAATCCGGAACGTTTTTATAATTACGATAACGTAATTATAACGTATAACATTTTATTATAAACCTTTTAAAGGTAACTTAATATAAGAAAAGCCCGTATAGTTATTTTTTTATCCGTACGGGTTATGGTTATTACGTTACAATAAAAAAGGCGTTCCGGTTAATTAAATCCGGAACCTTTTTAAAGCTACGACGTAACAATTATAACCCGTACGGCCGAAAAAATTAATATACGGACTTTTCCTATATAGAATATATTTAGGAAGCCCGGTATATAATAATGCGACCGGTGGTTATACTGTTGTAACCATAAGGCCGTTACGGTCGCCTATTTCCTTAACCTAAACCTATCCATATTGGCCGCAATTTACATCCAAAAAATTGGAAAAAATTCTTATATATACGTTAGCTTATATTGGATGTGTATATAAAATATCAAACTTATCGGACGTAAAATGGCTACAAAAAAAACTTTTTAATATAAATCTTTTAATCTTTTAAAAAAATTAAAAGAAAGTTAATAATTTTAATGGGAGCGCCCAGAACGGACCCATTTTTTGCACAACTTAATTTCAGGCTTTGCTGGCTTGTTACGGTTTTATAAGATTTAATTGGTTAATTATTAGCATAATACAGCAGTACATTCGGAAAACAAGCCAGGGAGGCCTGAACTAGCTGAGGTAACTGCTAGCGGACAATAATTACCGGTCGCATTATTATATACCGGGCTTTTTAAATATATTGTATATAAAAAAAACCCATTTATTAATTTTTTTACCCATATAAGTTATAAATATTATATCGTAACCTTAAAAAAGTTCCATACTTAATTAACCGGAACGCTTTTTTTTATTACGACGTAATAATTACCGGTTATAATATTTTATTATAAATTTTTTAAAAATTATTTAATTTTTTTAACCGTATGGATTATAATTATTACGTTATAATTATAAAGGTATTATTATTAAAAAAATTATATATATAATATAAATTTTAACTTAAATATTTAATATTTCGTTTAATTAACCTTAATTAAAAAGTTATATATATAATTATAAACCTTTTTTAAAATTATATATAATTATGGGTTTTTTTATACATTAATTAATTTTTAAATTACATTTTTAAAATTTTATATAAAAATATATAAAATAAAGTTAAAAAAATTATAACTTATTATTAAGCCTTATTTTTAAGGTTTGTAACTTTTATAGGTTTTTTATAAGTCTTTTATAGGTCAGTACTTAAAGTTATAGCTTTTAAAAAGCCCTAGCCACAGCTGCGCCTGCGGCGCAGCCACAACCTCAAAAATAAGACCTGATTTTAGTGAGGTAACAATTAGGTTGAATAAGATCCGTACTACTAATTCGAAAGCTCTAAAAAATGTGTGTGTTGCCAAGCCAACTTGTGGGGCGCGACACTCCAATTCGAATCGACAGTAAGCATTGAATCGCATGTACATTATCAAGACAACTGCAATCAATATCCATCAACAACCGTCGTGATGATGTTTCGAATGAAAGGCCTCTCCGTTTTGATCATGGAAGGCACAGATGCTTGGGCAGGCCCACAGATATACGCTCCTTTATAGGAAGCCGAGCAATATTGCCATGAGGGACGAAGGGGCCTACCTTGACGCAAATCCACCCAAAGAAGTGTAGATTGAGGTTGGTCGGAATAATTCTTGGTTCCGGAGGGAGAGCCCTTTCTGGAAAGCGAGAGCTGGACTGTCGAAACTCTACGGCTGATATGTATCAAAGCCACCGGAAGAAGGCCGATCAAGTAAGGAAAGATCGGCCATTGCATTCGGAGAAGCGGTAACGTGAGATGCAAGGAGCCGGCGACGAGCAAGGTCACTTCCGGAGGCCTCGGAAGAAGCAAATAACTTAAGCTAGGCAACACGAATCGGAATAATATGGAGAGTGATGCGGCCTTCCTTGGAAGCCGATTGCGTAGAAAGTAGCGATAAGGTTAATAATTCTCCGGTTAGCGTTAAAAACCCCCTGAATTACGGCGATCGCCTGGGGCCGAGAGAAAATATGGTTCATGAACAGAGTAGATCAGTCCGTGTCCTGATCGCCAGGGCCCGAACTCCCTAGCTCTACGAAATCACAAGGTCAATGCAGGGACAGGGTGCTGGCAAACAGGCCTAGACACAAAATATCGCCATCATTTGTAGTGCCTCCCCGGTTGTTTTACCAAAGAACAAAATTCTTGCGATCATTTCCCCGGCACCCCGTTGGAAGAGATCTGATTTTCAGTCGGATGCTAGCTGGGATGTTATTAATGTCCCATTGACCTCGGGTCCCATGAGAAGACCCAACGAGGGGGAACCAGATGGACATTGACACCTGACATTCCAATTTTCAGCAACAGAGATCGCGATAATTGATAAGAGCTGAATCGGTGCTTCAATAGGTGGAAGAAAGAACACAGATATCTTCGCCCGACAACTGTGACTCTTTAGTCTACTTCGTAAGACTGACCGAAAAACGAGTCAGGGGCACGATACTACTTTCGGTCTGGCGGCTTCATATGGGCACGAAAAGAACTGAAGCATGTGAACTTACTGGCCTAATTAAAAAGTCCAGCACACCGAGCACCTGCATACCGTGCCAGCGCCACTCAAAAGCATGTATGTCCAACACACGTCCCCGTTTGGCAGGACATACCTACATACATATCTACATACCGCTTAATGAACCGGTCGGCGAACCTACATAGGTACTAGGTATTTTGATGCAAAAGAATTCAAGATAATACCAAAAAGAAGGTTGGCCGATGGCTAGAAGGATAGAATTCCCCACAGTGTCCATTTCTTTTTGCCCGGAGGAATGCTGTTCTTGGCATTAAGCACACTGATTTAAGCGCAAGCGCGCGTTGATAAGTCACTGTCCAACCCAGGGGCCAAAATAGCATCATAGGCCTTGGCGGGAGGTAACAGTGTATCACCGAGCCAATTAAGCGCGCGCTCAACATAAGGTAAGTGTCTCTGGCTGCCATGGACTGGAATGCCCACCTCTTTGAAAGTCGACACGATTCTTTCTGAAATATGCAACCCGCAGAAGGTGAAGATATTACAGGGGCGAGGGGCTATCTTTGTCTCCCCTTCGATTGACCAATTGTCCCGTCCCACCCATCCCACACATCCCACCACCTCCCACACATCCCACCACCTCCCACACTACCATTTCCTTCATCTCTCGCCAGTTTCATGATCCCTGTCGACCAACGATTCTGTACCTACATATTCGTACAGTAGTTAAAGTGGGTCCCGCCATACAGACCCGTCCAGTCGGAGACTCGGAGTGGCTTGCATTAGGCGGCCTAGGGCTAAGGCTTCCCCTTTTTGCATTCTCTGCCCCTCTCCCTCCCAATGCCAATGTCCAATCCTTGAACCTCATCGCCTCAGAATCGCATTCAGTTCCTCCTTTATCCCCCCTATCCTTCCGGTTGGCGCATGCAGCACATGTTTCGTGCCTGAGAATTGCTCACAGTAGTATCCTGCCCCTTTTCCTGTTTCTCAATAGTCAATGGGCAACTTGTGGACCTGTCAAGCAGCCAGTGAGTTTTCTTCCTGACCGCATATGCCACGTACATACGGGGCCTTTTCTGCAATATCTGCCTCTATTATACCATACCTTGCATTTGTCCGAAAAGAGAAGAAAGCGTGCAATAAATAAGCAGGGGGCATTATGCTCTCTCCCCATCCACGCTAGGTATCATAAAGTGTAGAGCTGTGTTATTATTCACAATTTGTGTCCACGTTCGAGCATCATCGAAAATCACATGAAATTTAGCCTGCTGCTTCTTTCGCATCGCATCGCATGGCTGGCCGCTCCACCATGCCCACTATACCATCCCAAGTAAGGCCCAGGAACAGCCGCCCGCCCGTTGCCACTATCTTGTCGCCTAGACGTGGGGTCTTAAAATCCGGCGAACCTTGCCAAGAGCTCTCTATCTTTGACGTCTCGTCTGTTGCAGGATCTACTAAGCCTATTAGGAGAATATGTATCGCCAAGCTGTTTCACCTTTACCTTTCCATGGCCTTTTTCTTGGCTCGTTGGCTTCTTTGGCTGACAGCCCCTTATCTTCTGCCCCCTGTCCTTGTCTCCGCCTGTCGTAAGGCTGGGTCATTCTGCATTCCCCTTGTTCGCCAACTCGGCAGTGGGATTTCTTTTTTGGCTCGCTTGGCTTTGTTGTCTCTGACTAGCGGGACCCGCGTGGATGGGTGGCGGGAACCATGACAAACTAGAATCCGGGCCTTATTCGATATATAGTTGCGGTGAGTCAGCTCAAAGGCCAACCTCTACACGGCATTTCTTCCCCACGCAAACCTCCTCCCTCTGGAATTTTTATATACCTTTCTGTCTTGCTAGCCAAGCACCACAATCTTTACTTGCTTCAAGAGCACCACAACAGCCCTAGGTCTTGGCTGATTCATCTTCGACGTTCCTTTCGCACTACCCTCCTTAACCATCCTGCAAGTCAGGCTTCTCGCTGCATAAGCCGGCTTATATCTACGTTCTCTTCATCGTTCGCTCTCAGGTCGTCATACCTTGATATTTGTTTAGCACAGTTGCTCAACACGGTCCATACATTCCCTCCTCCCTTCTACGCAATAACAGCTTCATAACACAAAATGTTGTTCCAGTCGAGTATCCTCCTCCCTCTCCTTCCAAGCCTGGCGGCCGCCATTGCGCCTCCCCGCATGGAGGGCATGAAGGAGGTCTGGTCCGAAAGGTTCGAGGGACCCGCCGGCGCTTCTCCTGACAGGGCCGTCTGGAACGTCATGGACGCTATCAACACCAACAACGAAGTACAGACCTACACGACTTCGAACCAGAACCTCCAGATCAGCGGCGGTGGGACCATCCAGTTCGTTCCCCGGAAGTCGCCCAAGGACGGGCACTGGACATCGGGCCGCATCGAGACCGTCGGGTCCTGGACGCCCGAGCCGGGCAAGGTCACCAAGCTCGCGGCGAGCATCCTGCTGGGCACCAACCCGGGCGCGAACAAGCAGGGCATGTGGCCCGCCTTCTGGGCTCTGGGGGATGCCATGCGACACGGCACCGAGTGGCCAATGGCTGGCGAGATCGACATCTTCGAGCAGGTAAGCGGCGTCCCCAAGGCTCACGGTACCGTCCACTGCGGAAACATGGGCGGTGGCCCCTGCAACGAACCGATGGGCCGCGGCATGGACACGGAGCTGCCCGCGGACGGCGTCTTTCACGAATATGCCGTCAACATCGACCGCACGAACGAAGACTGGCGCGCACAGACGATCACTTGGACGTTGAATGGCAAGCCGTTCTACATCCTGACCGGTGCGGAGATCAACGACGCTCCCGTTTGGTCTAGTCTGGCGCACAGCCCTCTGTAAGTCTGCCAAGTTATTATCAGCGATCAACCATAAATATAGTCTAACATCGCGTCCCTAGGTACCTTCTCCTCAACCTAGCCGTCGGCGGTGACTGGCCAGGCCCGCCCAACGATGTAAGTCACCAACGTCCCGCCTAGCGGAATCATATGCTAACCAAAACTCACAGGCTACTCTGGACGGTTACGGCAGCATGATGGAGGTCCAATGGATCGGGGTCTGGTCGACCTAAAAGTGCGAACGGGTGTTTCCAATCGCACTTGTTACGATATACGGCTATAGAAAGGATTTTCCAAGCCGCGAGTAAATATGGGTTGGCGTGGCGTTTACGAGAGGGACTTTGGAATATGCATGTTGCTTTTGCTTTTTTTTCCGCCTTGAGATACCAGAAAGACTTACTTACCTTCCGCTTCGCACTCCCAGCGTGTTTGCTGGTGCGCAACACCCATTTTTGCATAGACTTCATGTAGGCAAGAGCCCTACCCGGCGGATGATGTATGGAAAAGAAACAAGATATTACGGTGGTGGTCATTCGTTCGGCGAACTAGCGCGAGATGGCCGCGGGATTCAATTCGTATATTAGACAATGGCCTTCAGTATCGGATTAGCAACAATTGAATTCTTGCGCTCCAGCCTCATGGTCCATTGGTGCCGCGTGCATGACCCGTGTAGTGGGGCCGTTGCCGAGGCCTCACATATAAACGCACCTAGGCTCGGGAGAAGCCCTCAATCTCTAGCGGCGGATGGCGACGCAGCCGGCCTGGTTTCCGGTCACGTCCAATGCGGCTTTGGGAAGAGAAGATTATCTCTTCGAGTCAATCGCAGTGTTCCGAGTTTCTGTTTACTGTCAGCTGCGTCGCGCGGCTACCTCTCCATACGGCGGATATCTAGCGAGACGAAGGAGAGCCCGATTCCACGTGCAGGCTGGGATTGGGACTGTGAAGTAGATCGATAGTACGTATCCTTTTCAGCCCGTGCTGGCTGAGGCATGCAAACTCGAAACTTCGTTGTGGGACCCTGATTGCTGGAACTTGTGATCCTGTGTATTTATTTGTCTTTAAAGTTTAAGACATCTTAACCAACCACGACATTTCTCACAGCTTCACAGGGTAACGTCTAGTAATTAGTCACCGTTCGGTCCAGCAGCCCCTAAGTAATACCACATTCGTACCCCTTATGTCACTTATCTCGCTACATCGTATATCGGAACTGCGCCATAACCAGGATCAGTCACTTAGCCTTCTCAGACCCTCTCCATCTCCCAGCAATCAATTACCGTACACGGACAAAGAAACGCCCGACCAACTCTTTCGGTGAGTTAGTCTAGGGGATTGGGGACTCATGTAGGGATTCTCGAAATCGGTGTAGTCCTGCTGCCCGAGCTCCCTGCTCCGTGCGACACGGTCCTCCTCTGTGAGCACCTCGGCGCGCAGCCGCGAGTCGCGCCGCCAGGCCGCCAGCGTGAGGAACTCGAGCGCGAAGCAGACGGCGCAGCCAGCGGTGCCGAGGATGTATCGCGGCTGGTAGTTGCAGGTATGGTCAGTTACATAGGTGATTGATCTCTCTGTCGAATCTCCATGGGTTCTGCGCCTATGCGCGATATGGTTCCACGTACCGCGTCTTTTGCCTCGAAGATCCGCGCCCCGACCATGTTGCCCACGCAGTAGCCGCCGAATGTGAACGACGACGTCAGCGTGCGCTTGGTGCGCCCCGCCACGTTGGACAACGCCAGGAACAGTGCGACCACGCACGGTACAGTTACGAAGTAGCTTTACAACACGACGTCCGTCAGTCAATTTTCCTCTCCCGCCACGAGAACCTCAACGATAGTCTCCGACTGTGTACCCGTACCACGGGGTCAGGGGCGAGAACTTAGCCTCCCCACTTGGTCCAGTTATTCTGCGGCTCATTCGGCGGCATCGCCATGATCATGAACCCTAGGAAACGCGGGGACCGTCGAGAACATCATGAACCACATGCGCAGGTTCTTCCACCGGCTCGTCGCGAGCCCGACAGGACAAAATACAAGACCGAGGTGATGTTACGGGGGATGTCCAGGAGGACCGCCGGGGTTTTTGCTGCGGGTATTCTTGAGCATATGGCTCGGTGCCGTCGCTAGGGGGAAAGGAGTGAGGAAACACTTCACTTACTGAACCCAGCATTGGTGATGACGATCGCGGCGAACGTGGTGATGTCGCCGTTGGGAATGGAGCTCAGGAATGCGTTGATGCCGGCGAACTAGAACTGTGACGGACGTCAGTGAAGGGGTCACTGGAAAGTCTTGCGGGCTAGGCCGACTTACACAGTGATCGCCCGAGGCACTCCCGCACGTGCTTCCATTTCCAGTCCTTGATGCCTGTCCGGTCATGCCCCGTATTATTATGGGCGATGCGCGCGTTCACCATCCTCTTCTCCTCCGGCGACAGTCAGCGGACCTCGGACGGTGCTCCGAGCAACACGAGACAGAGGCATCCGACCAGGATCGTCAGAGACCCTGAGGAACTCCGGGCGCTAGTCAGAATTTTAACAATAGTGCCAATTGCTAGCACCGCCAAAGGTCGCCCACTCATAAAGGACATGTATCTCTAAGCCTGGAAATCCGGCCAAGAGTTCTGGACAGACCAAATCCCGTATAGGATCAGGCTGGCGATTGACCCGAAGCCCGCATTGGCGCTCTGGAGGACGAGCGAGCGTGACGCGTGTTCGCGGGCCGTGTACTAAACCCGACGACCAGAATTAAACCGAGAGATATGCAACAGTAAGCGGAAACGTTAGCGCGTTTTTGCCTTGCTACAGCGCCTCTGCAGACGAAAATAGCTGAGCGGGAGTAACTACTCTAATAACCCCTGAAGCGCCCTCAGGATGACGAGCTGAGTGAAGTTTTGAGCAAATCCGACGCAGAGCACCACGACACCCCAGCAGACCATGTAGCAGGATAAGGTCCGACCCATGAGGCACCTCTGCAGTATGATGTTCTACAGGAGCTCGAAGAGCATGTAAGTGATGTAGAATTATCGTCGTGAGACAGGAGTACTGTTGGCCATGGAGACCGGTATTCTGTTTTCGGGAATCCGGATCAGCATCGTCCACCGTCAAAGCGGCAAGCGATTTCACGTGAGAAGAGACTCGCCGTACATCCCTGAGTCCGAACGTAGCCTGCGTCCCCGATCGAAGTCTCGTATGTCTGCTGTATGTCGTAGCTGGGGCGCATGAAGGGAAGCAGGCACTTGTCGATTTCCCTCTTAAACTTGTTGTCCTCTTCTTCCGTGTATTGGCGTGCTACTCCGTGTCAATGCGTGTAAATGCAAACGAGGAAGAAAGTCCAGCAACCAACGTTCGTTTTATAGACTTCTCCAGCGGCACTGCCTATATCGCTCGCCACCACATCGTGTAACTTCTCAACGTCCCTCTACGCGTCGCCGGATATATCGAGGGATGACCACGTCTCCGCCCGGAAAGTGGCGATATTGAGCCTCCCCATATTGTCTTGCGTTGCCAGGTGTAAAAAGATGTAATGTATAGCTCCTATATAAAAATCTAATATACAAATATCACAACTCTTTCTATATGGGACGGGCCAAAGTCCAAAGACGGAAATTGATTTTAAAGGAAGAAAATGTGCGGCAATAACCTGTCCTGTTATTCCCTTGGTAATCTTAAATTTAGTGCGTATAAAATGAGGGCATATAACGATAAAAGTAGCAATAAAAACGATATGAATATAGGAGTTCCATTTAATAACGGGACGTTTTCAGGTATAACTGCGAAATTCTCTCCCGGGTTTTCGTAACATCGTAAGTTTAATGTTAAATACAAATCGGTCAAGGTTAAGCTGATCAGAAGAAAAGGTTGCATATAGAGTGCGAGAAGTGATTGTTGTCTGGCTAGATTGGGGCTCCAGGGAGCGGTGGCTAAGAAGCTCTATAAGAGTATGTGATCTCCGGAATAGCGTTGCTTCGGGGCGCTTAGAAGCCTTAGAGACTTGATGATTAACGAGGCTACCCCCTTTTCTGCAACAAATCATTTACCTATTAGCTGAGGACTAGTAGACCTAACCTCTCCCTCTAGTATCGGGGGCGTTATATCGCGTATCCAAGGATGCGCGATACATTGCTCAACAGTATACCGCTTTCCAACGTCGAGCACCAACATTGAATTGATCAAGTCTTTTGCCGGGTCGCCCACTGAATCCCAGTACGGAGAAGGATAATCGAACTTTGCCCCTGTGATCTGCTCTACAAGTGTGAAGGGGAAATCTTTTGAGAAAAGCTCGTCCGAGAAGGGCGGGAAGCCACAGAGACAAATGTACAGGACGACGCCGCAAGACCATATATCGACTGGAAGCCCGTACCGTCGATGGGTATTATCAGCAAGGACTTCAGGTGCCATATCTAGAAAGGTATTAGTATGAGAAGAGCATGTTCCTTGCATCATAGCGTAGAATATCAAGACTTACAGGATGGTGTTCCACACACGGTCTTTGCGTATATCATGTCCGCAACATCGGCGTCTAGCTTCTTCGCGAGGCCAAAGTCTAATAGTTTAATTGTGACAGGCTCTTGGGAGGCTACGTTTGTAATCGCAATGTTCTCCGGTTTGACGTCTCTATGCACCCATCCTAAACCATGCTATGCCCGGTCAGCTGTGACGAGATGCGCCGAGGAGTGTGTCTTACCAGGAGCTGTAGGGCCGAAAACAATTGACGGAATATGCATCGCGTTTCCGCCTCGGTAAGCTTTTGTTTCGTAGCAATGTAGTTGAAAAGCTCTCCGCCGGGAGCTACCTCCAAGATGAGACAGGCCTGACCGAGGTTCGGTTCGAAGAACAGATCGACCATCCGTATTATATCTGGAAGGCCATTCTGCACGAGTTCCCCCAAGGCATGAAACTCGTGGATCATTGACCGCTTCGTTGTGTTGCATTTGACCGCAAAGACCTTTGCAGCATAACGAGGACCTGTCACTTTATCGGAACATGGAAATACCTCTACAAAATGGCCTTTTCCAAGCCGTTCACCGAGATCATGTCGTCTTGAGAAGCCCACTTTGTCATTCAAGGCTGCCATCATGTCCGAGACGTCATCAAATTGAAACTCGGAAGCCTCGTGATGGGACTCCCTTTGTCGGGCGGATGGCTCGGGGAGTTCCTCTTTCTCCTGGTTTTCGGGGAGATCCACCATGAGCACCGAGCTCTGTTTTTGCAGAGGCCTTTCCGCAATGGCCTCGTAGTCTGCCGTGAGATGCCGAACGAGCGGGTGATGGTCTTGGTTGGGGGCCACAATGGAAGCACGGCGTCCTGCATGGCCCTTAGGAAGGATCGCCCCATTGTCAGCTAGGAAATTCGCGATCTCCACGTGTCCATTGCGCGTAGCAATACTCATGGCCGAGTCACCCCAAGCACTCTCGGCCGACAAGTCAGCTCCTGCTCGCACCAATAACTGAACCACCCGGATGTTGCCACCCGTAGCGGCGGACATTAGCGCCGTCCAACCACTCAACCCCTTCATGTGTATGTCGGCCGATCTCTCTAGCAGGACTCTGGTAGTCTCCTCATGTCCGTTCTTCGCGGCCCGTAACAAGGACGTGTCATTCATGCGATCGCGGGCATTTATGCAAGCGCCAAGGTCAAGGAGAACACGCACGTTCTCAGTAAGCCCGCGCGCGGCAGCGCGGATGAGTGGAGTCTCGCAATCACTTCCGTGGCCTTCAATGTCATGACCGTCGGCTACCAATCGTCGAAGCATTGGCGGAAGGTCAAAACTAGCGGCGAGGGCCAGGGCAGGTACGCCTCTTGTGAACTCTTGGCTCCAGTTGGAGAACCTGGAATTGGGGATGGTAGAGGCTTGGCTGGTGACTGCCACTGCAACGGAGTTCGCTGCAAACTTCTGGAGGTGAGGCCACATTTCGTCACCCAGCTCCTTAGCTTCCGAACCCCAATACTTCGCAGCATAATCAAGGAATGGATAACGCTCAAGGCGTCTGAGCATGGAGATATCGGAGGTGCAGATCCCATCGGAGAAGTTAGGGAGAGTTAAGTATGTCAAGCTGATACGCGTTAGACTTGATTTTGCCTCCCTGATTTTCTGGCCATGCGAATCCTCAAAGAATTGTTGAGCTGTGTAATGCACTGCTCGAACTTCCTGGGATTCGCTTTCCACCTTTACGAGTCCGCGACACACACTCGTCACGATGTCCGCATCGGGCAAGTCGTCTTCTTCAATGCCCGTATCTTCAGGCAGCCCTCGAGTGGCGTATATATGTTGAAGCTCAGGTAGAGTAAGAGGCCTTCGGGCACACATTACCCAGAACAAAACCGATTCGGCTAGGGAAACAGATTCAGGGTCTTGGCTATAGATCCGTTGCAGGGCATCGGAGTACGTGCTTCCTAGTGTCGTAGGCAGTTTGCGAAGAGATAATCGGACATCCTTCCGGCTGATCTTTTGGGAAATAGAATCTAAGTGCAGTTTCGCCAGTAAGAACCTGATAGTACTATTAATGTAGTTCTCCTAGCAATTCATTGGGAAGCTCTCACATTCCGTGGCATTCTTCGCTGATGGTATCGATGACATCGTCTCTCAAACTTGGGTCAGCACGTACGTGCTTGGAAAGTCTATAATGTCTTTGGAACTGCGACGTCAAGTACGACACGACATCCGCTTTCTGAGCTGACACCTCGAGCTTCTTGGCATCCTCAAAGTATCCGTCAAAGGTTGTTGAGAATCGTGAAGTGCACATCAGCTTGATGTTCAAGCTTAGACAACGGATGTCTGTGACGATCTGTAGAGCTTCTTCGTACGCTTCCGAATACTCGTCCAATGCGTCAATGATTATGTGGATTTGCTTGAAACGCGAAGTCAGGCTTTTCAGTATGTCCTTAACCTGGTTCGAAGTTGGCCGTGTACCGTACTTTTTATGCGAGTTGTAAAGCGAGACGATGTCTGATGGCAAGTGCTGACTCGGCAATTGTTGAAGCAATTGCTGAAGGAGACTCGATAAGACGTTGGCGGCAGTTTGGTCATTCCGTTCGTTATAATCGCAATAAAAGAATGCACAGGAGGCGTCAGGTGAGCGCTTCTCAGTTTCAAAGTAATTAATAACCGTAGACCTGTCAGTCCAGTCAGTGATGGAGTACCCTGGGCCTGTGGCTTCTTGCTTTGGTGTAGTGAGGCCACAAGCTTGAGTCAACATGGGAAATGAGAAATACAAACACCAAACTGGTCTTCCCGGCTCCGGCTTGAGCTTGGCATTAGTTTACGCTCCAAGAAAGGGTCGGATTTGCTTACGGATGCCCGGACACCAAAGCAGGTCGATATCGCCTTCTACCCAGCTACGAAACAAGCCATGCTCCAGGAGCCAAGTCCCAGTGCCAGGCTGTACACTCTCAAGAACGGAGATGTGCCGCGTGCGAACGGATTTCGGGCTAATCCATGAGATGATCTTCTGAGCTTCCTCATTATGAGATCTAGCCTCAGCGTCACAGAATTTTTCGGTGATATTATCGAGCTTGATATTTGTGCTCTTCATATGCTGGCTTCCTCTAGTCAGCAGATATTGCACAGCTCATTAACAACATGGTCCATACGCTAGGTCATTCTGCATGGCCAAACTAATATGGCTCTTGCACCTTTCCAGCGAAGCGAGGAGCTGGGCTATTTCCTTTTTGTCAAATGGCCATGTGACGTGTTGCTTGAGCCGACCACGGCCGCCCTGCGGAGTAAGCTTGGCGACTATCTCCTCCAGCAGCTGCTTGAAGTGAAACAGTGGACCATCCGGCCTTCCCAGAGCCTCGATTGATGAAGGTCTTAATGCGCTGGTATCTGCGTTCATGTCATTCACGTCCTCGATACGGTCTTTGAGCATTTCCAGGAGACAAGTTGCACTCCGCAACTCATCGCGCAGCCGGACCCGATCGGTTGAACCATCTTTGAGGTCTTTGCAGTACTGCGTCGTCTTAGCGGCGAGCTGGAGGATTGCAATCACACTGGCAGTGACACTCAAAGGGTCGCCCATATTTTACCAAAGTCTTCTCAAGTCGGATTGCACTTGTATCAGAGAATGAGCATGAAGTGGCTGGGCGTGAGGAAGGTCTTTATTTGTGTAAGGAGTCTTCTTAGAAAGGAACCCTGCTTGTAAGTGAACCGGAATGCCAGTGCCTCACACATAGAACAAAAAGGATGCCGAGCTATCATAAATTTCGCGCGCGCTACAAGCCGGAGGTATCCGTGGCCAATGAGGGCGATGATAGCGCGATCCAAGTCGAAAGCCACTGATGCCTAACAGCCCACACTGGGAAAAAAACCCCCTCCGACACGGCGCCATGCTGACATGCATGTGCGGCAACATGATGTTCGAGGCTGGAGACGTAGGATGATTCGTCAATGGCCGATTTTCCGGCCCCCAACTTCGCGGCTACGGTACCATGGATCTCGCTGCTGGCCGCGAAATGTGGGTAGACGAGTCCGGCGTTGCCCCCCTAATCTTCTTCTTCCATACTTTTGCATACCTTGGCGGCGACGCATCCTGGGAACAGGAAGCGAAGGCTTCCGGCTAGACCAACGGCTCCGGGGCCAGATATACTTGGCAATGCGACACCGATCTTACTTTACTTATTAATTCATACACTAATAGCAGTTAGCCGAACGGAGGTGCAGGTCGATCTCGATGGGGTGGCTCTCTGTGGTGCAGTGACTGGTGAGAAGGTTGGTGTGGTGTGGGGCTGAGCTGAACTTATTCAAGCCTTAAGAATAAAGCAATTGCTGGTCAACTGCACTTCCACCATACTTTCAATCATCGCTCAATGTAGCAAAAGGGGTTTCTCTTTAATTGTTAATCCATCCTCCGCGTCTATATCGGCCACAACTGTTTCGCGATTTCCCTAGGACTCCGGCTGGCAGAATCACTTGCCGCCTGGAGATTTCCGCCGTGGTCTACCTGTCTGTGAACGCTTACAAAGTTACGGTCCATCAAGCGTTCCCAGCCCTCAATCGCATGTCGATTGAGTCGCAACTTAGTATAAAGAAGTGTGTCTTGTCGGGAACTCGTGGTAGAAGTCGCCCGTAATGTCTGTTCTACCACCTTCAGAATCGTCATACCTAGAAGACCAGGACAGGGAACTTGGCGCTGGCCGCAAAGTGATCGCCGAGATGCCTGTAACCATACCTACAGCCCCTAAGAGAACTAAGCAGCAAACGCCACAAGAAGTCATTGACGAGTTCTGGAGCAAGTTTACAACAAAGACTCCTGGTAAAGGTGCGTGGGTCCCACCATAGGCTTCCTGTAACATCGTGACCAAAACCAAGTACCAAGCGAACTCACCTACGTTCCTCAGCAACGACGGTCATTCCCCACAACGAATACATCCAGAAGGCGGCAGATAACTGCCTGCGGGCCTCGCGCGGCAAGACCACCCAAGCGTCGTACGAAGAAGCCGCTGCGGTCTGCAGGGCCAAGGTCGCCAAGATCGTCAAGGAGTGCCGGCGGATCAACCAGAAGTACCGGGATCCGCATTTCGACCTCGAGCTGGACCTGAAATGGGGCAAGCGCGACACGCTCGAGGCGCTCTGCAACACGCGTAAGAAGGTGGAATCCTCTTTCAGGCCGCGGAGCGTCAAGAGGGTCGTGGACATCTTCGATGACCCGAAGTTCTACATCGACGGTAAGGCGGCACCATGGTAGGGCAGTCGGGAGGGGTTTTGCTTGCTCCCATTGCATGCTACATACTGGTTAATATCTGAGTTCTGATCTCGTTTTGTGCTGACCGAGTGAGCTGAGCATAGGCCCCTCAGCCAACGATGTGCGGCAGGGCCGCGACGGTGACTGCTGGCTCCTCGCGGCATTGTGCACGCTATCAAACAAGCCTAGCCTGATTGAGCGGGTGTGCGTGGCGCGGGACGAGGCGGTCGGGGTGTATGGGTTCATGTTCCACCGGGACGGGGAGTGGATCAGCGAGATCATCGACGACAAGCTCTTCCTAACGAAGCCGGACTTTGACGAGAGCTTCCTGGAGCGCATACTGTGGGAGGACCGCGAGCGCGTCAACTCGGAGGAGCAGTACCGGCGCGCGTACCAGAGCGGCTCCGGCGCCCTGTACTTCGCCCAGTGCGAGCACGACGACGAGACCTGGCTCCCCCTGCTCGAGAAGGCTTACGCCAAGGCCCACGGCGACTACGCCGCCATCGAGGGCGGCTTCACCGGCGAGGGCATCGAGGACCTCACCGGTGGCGTCACCTCCGAGCTATACGCGGCAGATATCCTCGACAGGGAGTACTTCTGGAAGGAGGAGCTGATGAAAGTCAACGACGAGTTCCTCTTCGGCTGCAACACGGACATGTGGGGCACCGGCCGTATGGGGGACCGGAACGGCATCGTCGAGCTACATGCTTATTCCGTCCTGAGAGCCGTTGAGATGGATGGTCAACGGCTCGTACTCCTGAAGAATCCCTGGGGCAAGTTTGAGTGGAAGGGTCCTTGGAGTGAGTCTATCTCTCTGGCCTGGGGACATAGGACTGTGTGTAATTCGAAACTGATATATTTCAGGCGACGGTTCGAAGGAATGGACTCCCGAGTGGCTCATCAAGCTCAATCATCGCTTCGGGGACGATGGGGCTTTTTGGATCTCTTACAAGGACCTCCTACGCAAATATCAAGTATTCGACCGCACCAGGCTGTTCGGACCCGAGTGGAAAGTCGCCTCCCTCTGGACGACGGTGTCCGTCCCCTGGACGCTTGACTACCTCGACACGCACTTCACACTGACGTTGGCAAAGACGGGTCCCGTAGTGTTAGTGCTCTCGCAACTAGACGATCGGTATTACCGCGGGCTAGAGGGCCAGTATCGATTCGAACTGAACTTCCGACTGCACAAGGCGGGGCAGAAGGACTACGTGGTACGGACCATCAGCCCGTACTGCCAAACGCGGTCGGTGAACGTGGAGCTGGAGCTCGAGGCGGGCCAGTACGTGGTGCTGCTCAAGATCAACGCGACGCGCGACCACGACGTCCTGCCGATAGATGAGGTGGTCCGCAACAATGCACGCGACCGCCGCGACAAGCTTGTCGCCGTCGGCATGTCGTACGACCTCGCCCACAGCAAGGGCCAGGTCCGTGAGACGCCCGAGGAGAGGCGGGCCCGGAGGGACGCCGAGAGGCGCCGGAAGGACAAGGCGCGCGGGGAGCTCCGAAAGGCCACCATGAAGAGTAAGGAGAACGCGTACTACCTAGCCGTCAAGGCACGGGAGAGGCGGAAGAAGCGGGATGCAAAGGTGAAGGCGAGGGCGGAGGCGAAGAGAGCCGAGAAGATCGAGAGGGCTAAGGCTAGGAAAGCGGCCAAGGAGTCGGAAAGAGCCAAGGCCGAGACAAGTGCGTCCAAGAACGCTTCTCTTTCACCAGTCGAAGAGGAAGTCAATCCGAAGGCTGCTTCCGACGCGCTCATCGAAAATAAGGAGGGAAAGCACATCCACCTTGTTACACCCGGACACACTCCCGAACCTGACACCTTTAAGAAGGACACTGTGCCTGCGTCAAGCTCCGGTAGCAGCTTAACGCCGCCTTCTACTGCCACCAATGAGTCCCCAGGTGACGTGTCGCCAAAGTCGGAGTCTCCTCTGGATGCCAAGATCCCTACCCCCGGTAGCTCCGAGAAGCCGGTAGAAGAGTCTAAGACCACAGAAGGCGAGCAGGGTTCTCAGAAGGCCGAGCCCGATACTGTAACTCCAATGGCAAAGGAACCCAAGGGAGAAGTTGCTGAGGAGGCAGACGCCAAAAAAGTAACCGACAAGAAGTCTCCATTCACCGCAGAGGCCATTCAACCCGGAACCTCCTCAGAATCACAACCCAAACCTGTAATGGGAGGAACAGCCGAAGACTTAGACCTGAGCACCTCCGATTTCGAGTCCTACGTCCCGTCCGTATCGTCCATCAGCGACCGTGAGCTAGACATAGAGCTAGAGCGAATGGCGAACGCGGCGCTGCGGCGCCCGACGGCGCCCGCGCATGCCCAGCGGGTGATGTCCGCGCCGGAGAATGACGACGGGTCGCCCGACGAGTTCGAGAGTGACCCGTGGAATGCGGTGGCGACGGTGGGGCTGCGCGTGTACCACAAGGTGAGCGATGAGGACCGCGACCGCGAGATGGTGCAGCTACGCGTCGTGCGGCCGAATCCGTACCTGCCGTCGAAGGGCAAGGAGACGGGCGACGGGGAGAGCGAGGACAGGGATGCAGAAGATGCAGATGATGAGGGGGGTGCGGATCAGGATGAAGATAAGGACAAGGAGAAGAAGGGCGGTAAGGAGGGCGACAAGGCTATGGTGGAAGAGGAGGCCAAGAGTTCCATGGGTCTGGATGTCGACGACTCCTCGAAGGACGCCACGCTCGTGGGAGACCAGGAGCAGAGGAGAAAGAGCATCTTGGCTCTTGGCCCGCCGACGGGGGATTGAAGAAGCTGCCAGGGAGCAAGCTGTACAGCATTCGGGCCGTCGGTTGTGCGTGTGAGTAGCTGAGGCGAAGGAGAAGGCAAGCATGGATTTGAAGTATGGGATAGGTAGAATGACTAACAACCGCTCCTGAATAGACGCAACGACCCCTTATGGATGGAACTGAGAGTATATCCTTGAAATCCGGTACTAACCACGGCGATGAAAGATATTAGAACAACTGTATTTCAATTGATCAGCCGATCCGCGGGTATCATCCAGTTCGTACCTGTCCAGGCCTTCCAAAACGCCTTGCCATACCATGCCCTCTCCAGGACTGATCCACTGTCCTAAGATGTGTAAAGTCGTAAGTCAACGAGAACTAAAACTCCTCAAAACCCATTCAACAGCCTCTCGACCTTGGTGCTCTCAAGCGCATCCAAATCCTGCGCGTTCATCATCGCCTCGTCGTCCACCTCCGCACCCCGACTCCCGTCCGGCAACTGCGCGACCCTCCCGGCAACCCGGACCAGCAGGACACGCATGCGCTCGAGCTCCTTCTCGACCTCGCCGTTCCGCGTGACGAGGTTCGGCTGCACCTGCTGTGCGGCGTCCGCGAATGGCGCCAGCAGGGCTTGCATGCGGCGCAGGCGGTCGACGCGCTCGCGCGCCTCCCTGCGCCGGCTGGCAAGCGCGGAGAGCTGCGCAGCCAGGTCAGCGTACCGCCGCGCCTCGAGCGGGTGACTCTCTGCCTGGGAGGCGCGCGCGGCTCTCGGGTGCTGGTCCCAGGTCGGTGGGAGGGAGGCTATGGCACCGTCTGATGCTGTTTGGTGTGTTAGGTACGTTGCCGGACATTTAGGTAGGTAGGTGATAGGACATACTGAAATCGACACCGACTCTCAACCTCCTTTCCCCTTCTGCTGTTACTCCATCCGCATGCATCCCGAAATCGCCATCCGCATCCTCATCCTCATCATCGCCGGCTCTCACACCCCTCTCCCCGGCCTCCAGATACAGCGCCTCGATCTGCTCGGCGACGTGGCGTGTGGCCTGGGGCGCGTAGACCCTGCGCGAGTGTTGCAGCAGGGCGTGGTTGAGGCGGTACAGGGCATCTTCGACGGCCTTCTCGGAGAGTGGGGTCGCGTTCTCATTTTCGTTTCCGTTATCACCGCTCCGGACTACCGCTCGCCGCCTGTTCGACGCGCGCCGCCATGCGTTGCTCGGCGTGAGCGCCCGCGATAGCTGGAGCGTCTGCGCGTGAAGGAAGTCGGTCTTGTGCGCGAGGATCGTTGGGGGTGGCATCGTGTTTGTGTTTCGTAAGAAAGACCCCAGTGACGCCGACTATGTCACTGGGTCTAGAGGAGGTCCTTGTAGATTCGGAGCTTGTTGACTGGCTGTTGGGCATAGGAGTTCTTTAGAGGTGGCGATGCGAGATCATCGATGTATGTATGTATGTATGTTCAGTATTGCAGCGGTCGCGTCGCGTAAGTTACTTACAGCTCCAGTAAATGCCCCGCGGTTCAGGGCGTTGCGGGGCACGACTCCAAGCCTCGTGGTGGGGGCTAGCGTCTGAGTATAGTGGATCAGGCTCTCAAGCATTAATGCCAAGAAGTAGGCTGTTAAAGAGCTGAATATAGCCTGAATACTAAGGTGGCTGCTGTTATGTCTTTGATTTGATAATTTTTACCTACTGCTTTGCTCTAATACTCAAACCTGTTCCTCAGGTATATTGTGAAGTGATGAAGCCTCACGCAACATTGTGCCTCTTTGATATACGAGGCGGCTAAAAAAGGGGCGGAAAGGGGCTACTCTACGTTCTTAGGCAAATGCGTGCATATCGCTGTAAAAAGGCAGGCCAGCACCTAAAGAACGTTGATTACCAGATATACATACGCATGCCACTCTGATCGCCTGAACGTACAAAAAGCGAATAAATTGCACTCAATGCGTCTCCATAACTCTCCGTAAAACAGCAACATTGCTTATCAAGGGACATCTATATACATCGACTAAACTAACCCCTTTTTACATCTCTTACAAGCCAGACCACCAATACGTCTCGGGCACCTCAAACGACCCCCTGAGGGCCTTGCCCTCCTTGACCTCGCTGCTGTCGCTGACGATGACCTCGTACTCGCCCTGCTCCACGCACCACTGGTCGCGCTCCTCGTCCCAGTAGGCCGCAGCGTACTTCTCCTCGACGTCGACGGCCACATTTCTGGACTCGCCGGGCTCTAGAAACACCTTGGTGAAGCCCTTGAGCTCCTTTGGGGGCCTGTTGACCTTGGCCTTCTGCCGCGGCGCCACGTAGACCTGGACGACCTCGGCGCCCTTAACGGCGCCCGTGTTCTTGACGGCAAGTTCCACCTTTAGTGTCTTCTTCCCGTCATCGTTCTTGTTGGTCACGGAGAGGTCCGAGAACGCGAACGTCGTATAACTAAGGCCATGGCCGAAAGGGAACAGCACCTCGCGCTCCGCGTACTCGTAGTAGCGGTAGCCGATGTAGATGTCCTCGCCGTACATAACCCGGCCGCCCTCGGTGCGGTAGTTAAGGAAGGCCGGGTTGTCCTGGACCCGGCGCGGGAATGACAGGCTGAGCTTGCCCGACGGGTTGGCGTCGCCGAAGAGCACGTCGGCGATGGTGTTGCCCGTCTCGTTGCCGCCGTACCACGCCTGCACCAGGGCGCCGACCTCGTCGGCCCACGGCATCTCCACGGGCGTGCCCGACTGCATCACCACCACCGTGTTGGGGCTGGCCTTCGCCACCGCCGAGATCAGGTCGTCGAGCCCCGGCGGCAGCTTCATGTCATGCCGGTCGTGGCCCTCCGTCTCCCAGTCGGCGTTGAGGCCCGCCGAGACTATCACTTGGTCCGCGCCCTTGGCGAGCTCCGCGGCACGCACGATCTCCGCCTTGGGGTCGATGATCTTGCATCCGCCAACGCGGAGGGCGCCGCCCCAGAGAAGCACGTTGCCGCCGCCCAGCTTGGACGTCGGGGACGACCCGAAGGTGACCTTGAAGTTGTACGTCTTGTCCTTCTTGAACTCGTAGGTGCCCTTCTCTTCGACGGTGGCGCTCCCGAAGAATGCGTCGCCTTGCGTCTGCTTGTCCGTGTTGTTGACGACGAGCTCGCCATTGATGTAGAGGTTTGAGGTGCCCGACACCACGATGCCGAACTCCCATATCGCGTCCTCCTCGGCGACCAGCGAGCCCTCCAACGTGGCATACCACAGTGGGGACTCCAACCTGGGGTGCTTGTAATCAACGAGGAGCATCTCCGTCTTGAAAATCTCTATCTCATCGACAGGCTTCCTATCCGTAACTTCCGGCCCTTCGAGATAGACTTTCATTGTCACACCCTTCTCCCCTTTGAGCGACTTGCTTGAGTAGCCTAGAAGTGGGAGCATCTTGTGAGAGTACTGGCCGATCGCGTAGTCAGGCGGCGAAGACAGCTTGTCCCTGATACCATCGTATGGGGTTACCGCGTAATATGCAGGCAGCGCAGCGGAGCCTCCACCGTGGTATGTTGCAACCTTGGCGTTTGGCCCAATCACGACAGTCTGTCAAAGCTTCAAGTCAGCCACCGCCTCCAGGTGAGATTCTCAAGTATCTGTGACCTACCTTTTTATCCTTCTTCAGGGGCAACACGCTGTTTTCATTCTTCAACAAGACGATGGCTTCATTACCTATCCGTCTAAGAAGCTCAGCTGTTTCGGGCGTATCCGCCGTCTTCTCAGGGGCGTTCTCTCCCACGCCGCTCGCGGCGCATTTTTTAACGAAATCCAGCATCGCCCTGACGCGCTGGTCTAGGATGTGCATCCGAACCTTGTCTGTCGAGACATTGAACTTGAGTGCCTCGCCCCGGAAGCGCGGCGGGCCCGGCATCTCGAGGTCCAGGCCGGCAAGGGCGGCCTCGGTCACGCTATAGACACCGTACCAGTCGCTCATGACCATTCCATCCCATCCCCACTCTCCGCGCAGCATCTGGTCCAGGAGCTTGGGGTTCTCGCTGCAATAGGTCCCGTTTACGCCGTTGTAGGCGGTCATGAAGGACGCCGGGTTGGAATCGCGAACGGTCAGCTGGAACGGCAGAGCGTAGATTTCGCGCAGCGCACGTTCCGATATGATGGCCTGGACGGCATTCCGCTTGTGCTCGTGGTCATTGCACACGAAGTGCTTGACGGCCGCCTGGACGCCCGTCGACTGGATGCCATTGATGATGGCAGCGGCACCCAGACCCGCTAGAAAGGGATCCTCGCCCAGCGACTCGAATCCGCGGCCGCCCAGCGGCCCTCTCTGCATATTGATCGTGGGCCCGAGGATGGCGTGCGCGCCTTTCGCCTTGGCTTCTTCGCCCATCTTCTTACCGGCTTCCTCCAACAGTTCCGTGTTAAAGGTGGCACCCAGGGCCGTTCCGCACGGGAAGCACGCGGCCTTGACCCCGTTGAAGAACTTGGTACCGCGCACGCCGTTGGGGCCATCAGACAGCCGCAGCGAAGGGACGCCATGCTGAGGAAACCCTTTTGTGTGCCAGAAGTCGATACCTTATACCTATTAATGTCGATAGCATCATGGCATGGCAATGAGGGGCATCAACTAACCGGATAGAAGGTCGACCTTCTCGCTCATCGACAGCTTCTTGAGGACCTCGTCTACGTTTATGTCCGCCATCTTGAGGTATTCTAAAAAGGGCGCTAAATCTCGTGGACGACGGAACGAAATAGCAAAAAGAAGGGTATATATAGAGAATCAGGCGAGCGTTTCTGCGGCAATAGCGCAGGGACAGAGATATGGGAAAGACGAGAGGGCAACGGGGAAAAAAGCAAGATCAAATATACTTCCTCTAGTCAAGTCGCCCGTGAGTACATGACCTACCTAACCTTTATAGCTCACTCGCCACCAGGTCCACACTAGTGCATCCTATTACTGTGTACAGAATCCTAAAGAGAAGGAGCACGTTCTTACCTGTCACATTTTTGCAATCCCAGCCGCCCCTAAGGTTGCAAACCGGGAAGCGGCAGCTTGGTCGCGCTTTCTGAGTGGTCGCTAGAGAGCCCCAGTGAGAGACTATAGATTGGTAGCCCTCCTGCACCCCACGGTGGTTCGCAGCTGACGTCCCGTCAACCGTGGGAACGGTATCGGGCCAAGGCGGCAAGGTGAGCTCTGTGGTGGTCATGTATGGTCCCCCTGGTGGTTCCTCGACCTCGGGGTTGCTCCGGTCCGGTGTCGGTTCGCGGGCCGACCATCCCATTTCCCGTAGATTTGCCAGTAGCGTAACGAAAGCGGCCCCGAAGTTTTCCCCGCCAATGAGAATCCATTATGGCTGCAGGGATACTATGGGATCTCGTTTAATAGTGGACTTTGCTTGTTAGATGTCATGTTAGACCACAGAGACGAACGGTAACATCGGCCTACGACAGATACTCACGCTGAGTCATGTGGTTAACTTCCGGGATACTGTTAAGTAATTGCCGGCCTTGACGAGGCACGGCTTTGTGTCTCCGCTTGGTATCGTAGCTCTTAACCATTACACCCACCACCTTTGTCAAAGGGGGTTGGAACGTAGACACCGTCAAGCCGTGGACAAATAATTGACACACCCCACATTGCTTCAGGCCACCCCATTCCGATGCAACCGTTCGCAAAGATAGTAGAAAAATTAACTAAATGCTTAAAAAGAAGTTACTGATATTTCGACTCGCTTATTCGTTGACTTATTAAGTATTGTATATTCTGCAGTCGGTAATTAGATATCAAATGCCTTATCCATTGAACACCAACTTGCTGGGGTTTAAGGTGGTAAGAGTAGAGTGCGACAAATCATTTTGTCCACTGCCTGACCGTTTCGACGTGAAATGCGGTCATCAGAGCTTGTCTTCGGAGCGTCCTCACGGCGAGGGCCTAGATTACATTTCACAAACCTGATGGCGTCCTCTCGTTAGGAGTTGTTATGGATCTTGGACACATGGAACCATTGTCTCCTGTCGGACAGGCGTTTGTCGATGAAGAAAAAATAGAGGCTAGCAAGCTATATTGCCTCAACCCTTCCACTACATCGATCAGTAGCCCGCTTCAGGTACTGCAGTCGATATAGACCCTAGAAGATAAAATTAGCTCACGTCTATTCTGGCTTCGTCCACATCCCGATGGCGCCTGTTTGGCTGCTCCGCTCTGATCCGCTGCCGAAGCATGTCTTTCTAGACCTCAGTCAAGTCCCTCTTTGTGGTAAATAGCGTCGAATCTTTTCCTGCTTTAAACCCATCCGTGCTTCTGTACACGCTTGTAACGATTGTACTGGCCAGCGTCTAGACATCTCTAGTGTTCGACCGATTTTTCATCATGCTCAGTTTCAGAAGGAGCCTGAGTACTGTCTCGATCTCCTTCTGGTTGGGCTCCTCTTTCAGCAGCTCAGTGCCCTTCTTCTTAATCTCATTGCGGAAAAGTTAAAGGTAGCGCCCGGCTTTAAGGGGGAAATTGATGTCAGTCACTAACGCCCCCGTAGCCCGGCATTGACCTTTATGACCATGTCTATATCACGGGTGTACCCGGCTAACACGACGATACCGCGGCCGAGTGAGGTAGTTGACAACATCCCCGCCTGCCTCTTCCGTAAAGCCGGCCCCGGGCATCTAATGCCAAATCCCAGGCGGTAAACCTCATCGATAAACAGAGCGTCCGCTAATCCCCTGTGCCCTGCTTCTGACGTTCTTAGGTTCTCCAGAAGATTGGGCCGGCGGCGGACCTCAGGGCTCGGTTGCTCATGAAACGTGCGGCGATGAATCCAGGATCATCTAGAAAGTAAAATAACGAATCCCCAAATGCCGTTCCGGTACTAGCTTTGAGCGAAGATGGACACTTTGTGGCCACTCACCTCGCCTGCTTGGTATCGGGATACAGATTTCAAGCGTCAATGCTTGCACCAAGCAAAGATATAACGACAATAAATCGACGCAGTGGGGGGATGTTGTAAGGGTAAGCAGAAAAGACATTCCGGGAGTATATAGTTCGTTGACGGAGCGCATAAAATCCGAGAGAACTGACCGGCATCGGTACTGAGGGATCTGGGAGGGCCGCCACCTACAATGTCCCTCGCGCCACGGATTTCGTACGCCAGCCCTAGTAAGCACATCTCCTTGAGTCATGTCGCATATAATCTTTCAAGCCTTGGTGCACACTGTCAGTTGTTTAACAAGGCCAAGAAAATGAAATATACCCTGCGAAGATTCCCGGAAGGTCGTACGCGCCGCACACAAATTAACATTGATATTATGCAGGCCGACTAACGGTCGGCCCCTTTCTCTCAAGATAATTTTATTGCCTTTTGACTCTTAGTGCAGCGTGTAAAGACCACTGGGAAGCTGACGCCAAATTAGCAATTTAAACACCTATATAACGGCGACCACATCCCTTAACATGGAATTCAACTTTAAATCGAGACACTGTCCAGATGTTCCGAGTGGCGAGTTTCTGCGAAGATACCTCTCCGTCTACTAAATTGTCCTTTCATACGCGCACTGGTTTATGGTTACTCACTCTGAATCCATGCGCGCCAAAGCATGCTGATCTTATATAGTATATATGCTCTAAGGATTTTAGGCTCACATTATGTGCTTTAGCCTTTGCTCTTTTTCTCATCTGGGTTTGGTGTAGCTCCGATCGATTCCATGGGGAGGGCCGAGGCTTCTTCTACCGCACGCTCAGTCCCCGGTGAAGTGTTTTCTTTGGCTGGTAGGTCATCTCTCCGTATATCCCAGCCCCCTGACCAGCCTATCCATCCGGTTTCCCTGGGTCCTCTGATGACCGCAACGATGAGCGCCGCGCCGAGGAACGCAATATTGCAGATCCCGCTCCAGCGCCAACCCCCTTCAGCATACAACCGGTTGCCCACGGCCGTGCCGGTAAGCTGCCCAGCAAAAGAGAAGACCATGTAAGCCGTGTTGATTCTATTTCGCGCCTTCGGATCCAAGTTGTAGACATTGCTTCGATTGGCCGTATGGGCAAAACTCGCCCCGGTATCCATCATGACGGCCTGGATGATTGGCCCCGCCACGGTGGAAGTACCCGTGAATGTGCCAATGACGGTGCCGGTGCAGTCTACCAGCAGGCCAAGGATAACCGAGAACAGCTGAACGAATCGATCAGTGATAAGCCGTGACCACACCGGCGCCAGCAGGATGACCACTATCCCGATGAAGGCGAACAGGCCGATCTCGAGCGACGAGTACTCGTACGGCGGGGAGGCGAGGAGAAACGTCAGCGTCGTCCAGAAGGAGGTGAAGGCGCCGCTGAGCATGAAGCCGGTAAAGCACGCCTGTGCAAGGAGGGGCTCCTTGAAGACGAGAACCACCATGCTCCAGAGCAGCGGGAAGTACTGCAGCCGCTTGTTCTTGGCAGGGTAATCCGGCAACGTGAAGAACAGAATCCCGAGCGTCACGTACTGCGCGGCAAATGCTAACCAGTAGATGTTTCGCCACGACGTGTAGTTTGCTACTATGCCGGAGAGGACGCGGGCGATCATTAGGCCCAGTCCCAACGCCGAGACGACGACCGAGAGCGAACTTGCGCGGCGGTGTGGTGGGGCTAAGTCACCCACAAGAGGTAGCATGATCTGAGGAGTCACCGTTCTGATGGTGCATCAGTACTTCGGCACTAACGGGGTCGCCCGATGCCGCGGATCGCAGGGAACGAACATACCCGACACCACATATGAAGGATAGCGCAATGAAGACACTGAAATTGTCCGTAACACAAAGCCCCAGCCACTGCCGAGTGCATCCCAAGTTAGCAGCATGAAGCCATGCGTAGAACTGCGCGCACCTACCACAGTGGCTGTCATGAAGATCAGAAAGAGGATGAACGGTCTCCTAGGCACCATGTCCGCGATCGGGCACACGAAGGCCAGCCCGACGGCGTAACCCGCCTGGGATAAGGCGGCGACGCTAGACGCCCGCTCGTAGGAGATGTGGAATTCCTCGGCTATAACATGGAGGATAGGCTGTGCGTAGTATAAGTTGGCAACCGTAAAGGTTGTGGCCTGGCCTGAGTCAGTCGGGCTTCGGCTAGCTAGAACCGTATCCCTGGGGACAATCTCACGAAGGCGAGCAGGATGTTCATCCCAAGCGTAAAGCTGGGTGGGTTCTCCGGATCGTAGCGGCACCTCTGCGGCATCCAGTCCAAGACAGCGAGTGCCTTTGCGAACCGACTCGTCTCTTCCGGTTCAGCCCTAGAAGTGCTTGCCGCCCGCTTCGTTGGCGGCGATGCTTTGCCCACTGTTAGAACCTCCCCGCTGTTCTCCATCCTCTTGTTTCTAGTCATCTCCCGTGGCTAAAGTCATCTACTATGAGCTAATAGAGGACTTCACAGAGTTGTGAAGCATGAAATTCGGATATGCCCAGTTCTATCGTGGCGTCATCTAGTTACTGTGCTTACTGTGCTTCGGCAGTAGATAACGGAGTTCCGGTTTCTCTTGGCAAAAGCGCAGGGTCAATTGAAAGCCCCGGCCGATCGGCATTCCCCCAAAATCAGATTCACCTGCTCGAGAAGCAACCTGGTAATCTCCGTCACCAGCTGCAGTTCGTCATCATCTGCGGAATAAGAGTTCAGATAGGATGAGAAGGAAATTGAAAAGCTCTGTGTGCACAGAAAGAACCAGGGTTGCCATGTCGCAACGAGTTCCGAACCCCGATGCGAACCCCGATGCGGCCCCCACACGCTATCTGCCGGGAGAGGGAGAGCACGCCGGCGGAGTGTAAAAGGTGGTTCGGGATAAAATTGTCTACTTGTTAGATTCCGTCGCATTTCTATCGTCAGTGGCCCCTTTTATCTCTTGATGACAATACTGAAGGAGCCATTGGAAAACACCGAATATGTTCCCTAACTGCCGATCGCCAAATTGGCCGGAAGATATGACCACCTGCCTGTGCTTCAGCAACTGACCTTAAAGGCTCACTTCATTCAGTTGAGCGCTGATTACCTAATACTTTAAGGCGCTGCTCAATACCCTCGCTATCGCTATGCATCTATCTGAAATAAGGCATCGAGAAGCCGGACAACTACTCATATGCATTAAATATGTGGCTTTCTCTGTCTACTAGTAGTACTTACGCTAGGGGTAGAGTTGCAGGTCCTTACCATTGGCTGTCCGCCTTACCAGCCACTGTTCCATGATTTCATACCCACCACCAATTCTTTGCCTCCATCACTTTGATGGGTCGGGTGTCGCCCGAACACTCCACAGTAAAACTCGGTGAGACCGGAAGTGTCAATAATGTAGTTTTTCGAACTCGAAACTTCCAGTGCCTGGCAACTTCAAAGAAGTCCGCCGTAATCTTTAACGGATCTCAAACCTTCGACTTCGCCTCGTCAAGCTAGCTGTGCATTGACCCAACTGGCTCACTGTAACACATGAATAGCTAGCCAAGGATTATCTAGAATCATCCTTTGCGCCAATAACGTGCCGTGGACCCGTCGCTGATAGAAAGGTTTAATCGTTAAGCACAGATCAACAACTCGCTGAAATAGCCCAGTACAATGGCGGCAGACGAGACAACCCCCCTCATCGGGAGCGGGAGCGGGAGCGGAAACCGGAACAGCAACGGGAGCTCCAAGACGGTGGCGCGGGCTAAGGTCCCCACGGCCGCAACCGTCTTCTTCGGGCCCGCTAACCGGATCCTGCTCGCGGGGTTTCTAATGGCGTTTACACTTGGCATTACGCAGGTCCCGTGAGTGTTTTTTAATTCAGTGCTACTTCCGAGTGGAGTCCTATATGTAGCCCATGTGCCAATAGCAAGATATGGATTACTTAGCGGTTAAGTGTCGCCTTCGCTGACGTGAACCGCCTCTTGCGCGGCGCCGCAGCATAATCTACGTCTTCCGGCTCATGGAATGCGACATCTTTTACAGCCACAACCCGCCGTTCGAGGGCCCGCCCGCTGAGCGCTGCCTCCGGCGCGAGATCAACGCGGGGACCGCGACGCAGGTCAGCATCCTGGGCATGTCGACGAGCCTGAGCGGCGTCTTCAACTTGTTTGTGTCCGGCTACTTCATCAAGCTGTGGGGGCCGCGCTGGGCCTTCGTCTCGCAGACGTCGCTCCTGGGACTGCGCGTCTCCACGCAGGTCCTCGGCGTCACTGTTGGCGGACGCGCTGGCGAGCTCATCTTCCAGGCCTGCCAGGCCATCGGCATCATCGGTGGCCCTAGGGGTTACCAGTAAGTACTTAAAGCTAGCTCACTCGTCGGACCCCGTGTATTTTTAAGACCGAACTGATTGGTGCGATGCGCGAAGACTTGTTCTCAACACGGCTGTCAGCGAGGTGGTCGCGCCGAGGGACAGAACTGCCGTCTTTGGTCGGCTGCAAGGCTCAATTATGCTGGGTACGGCTTTCGGGTTCCTCTGTAAGTGCGCCCGGAATCGCTTTATCGGTGCCTAGAATACTGACAGCTTTCCAGTGGGCGGTGTTCTTGGGGACGTCTATAACATCAGACGCCCCTTTGAGGTCGCGTTCTTTTTATATGTCGCCTCTACTATCTACGGCAGTCTGTTCCTCCCGACGCCAGCGCAGGGAGATGTCGGCGCAGAGAAGCACGCCGGCAAAGGTCTCAGCGCCTTCTTTGCGCCCCTCAAGATCATCAGGCCCCACAGGTACCGGCTAGAATCCGGCAAGGTTATCAAGAATTACGGGCTAGTGTTTCTGGCACTGGGTATCTTCCTTGGAGTCGTAAGTCTTCCCATCCCTGCGAAGACGCTAAGCGGCTGATCGTATAGTTTGCATCGGGGTATGCCCCGATCCTTCTGCAGATGTACGCCACGGCAGAATTCAACTTCAGCACGACGGAGAACGGTTATCTGATGTTTGGCAACTCTTTGATCCGCGGTCTCTTTCTGATTCTGATGTTTCCCAAGATCATCTCCTTCGGCCGGGATTGGTTCAATGGGCCGCAGCACTCTTCAGAGACCCACATAGAGCATGAAGCTGAGCTTCCAACCAACCCGGAGGACTTCGGGATAGTGGGAAGCGGAGAGGGCGTCCCGCAGGAGCCTATCCAAATGCCCGAGGCCGAGGAGGAAGATTCGGGCACCGGGTTCGACCTATTCTTCGTGAGATGGAGCCTGGTAGTTGACTCGCTCGTCACTTTCTTCGCGGGCTTCTCCTCCCACGGGTGGCAAGTGTATTTTGGTAAGTCGATCGCAAAATTTCAGTCTGGCACTTGCGAGTATTGACGGAACACATAGCCGGCTTCCTGCTCCCGTTCGCTTCCGGATCAGCGCCGGCCGCCAAGGGCGTCATGACCGAGATGACCCCGCCACACCAAAGGAGGGACGCGCTCAGCGGCATCACGCTCGTGGAGAGCTCGGCGATGCTGATGACGCAGGGTCTCTTCGGACTAATCTTCGCCGCGTTCTCGGAAGTCGGCCGGCCAAGCTTGACTTTCTTCTGCAATGCGGTGAGTAAGCGCACACGTGTTTCATCACACCAGGCTCGGAGCCTCGTTACTGACAGCATCGTTGCAGGGGTTTGCCGTGTTCGGTTTCCTTATTCTATTCATGGCGCATCTTCCGCCGGAGAATAGCAAGAGGGTCGATGAGGAGGATGCCGAGACGGAGACTGGATCGCTTTTCCCGCCTGGGGAGCAGAGCGGCGAAGCCGAACAGAGGGCATGTGTGCGAAGTGCGTAGCATCTGATGAACAATCTAACTATCTATGTATTAAATTAATGTACTAAGACTGAAATACGCATAAGGATACACGAGCTAAAATACTAAAACTGTCATACAGTAGGATCCACTTTCACTTTCTCAACCCCTGAGCGGCGCTACAAATCGACAAGCTCCAGAGGGAAAGGACAATCTCGTTTGTGGGTAAGCGCAAAACTTCACCTGAGCAGCAGAAGTCTCGTCTGCTTATGAACAACAGAGTGTACCTGATTATTCCGAGGATCGACTCTCAGACGGACTATACCCAGCAGCCGGTGCAGCGGCACCGCGGGCCTGAGCGTGGTCGGGGCCGGCAGCACCGAACTTTAACCTTCTGTGCGCGGAACCCGCCATCGATCTGATAAGTCGCCTTTGTCAAAGGTAGGTTAAATACCCGTTGGATTCCATACTGGATAGCCAGGGTTAAGGCTTGGGAATTACACATCTATATATACACAAAGTGGTATAGGCCGTTATACCCCTTAATTCAATACTCCCTTTCGAACCATATTATTAAACGTAAAATTATATAGATATAATTCCTTTTAAGGGATTACTTACGTATAGCACCGCCCATTTGCTTTGACTCCGTTCCAGCGCTACCCCACTTTGGTTCGCCCAACCTCCTTGTCTCCTGTTTCTGGGCTTACAACGGAGATATATTCATTCAAGATTACCTTCTCAGGCTTGTCTAGCGTGTCTAATACGTTTACGCTCGAAGCGGCGCCTCCATTCGCTGAATATCTCCTTCTGCCGGGGTTCTGCTTCTTCGAAGTCCATCGTCGGCGCCGGCACCATTTCTGACGCCTTAGTGAATGTCGCGCCCGGAAGTGTTTTGCTCCGCGTTCTGTCGAGCACTCACCTGCAATGATCCCTGGGGTGTTATCCGCTCTAACACTTGCTAATTTCTTAACTTGACGGTTTTCTCTGCTCTCAGAAACACCAACCGCTTGCTTTCTGTTGCAGCTCGAATTGAAGGCCCGTGCTGGGACAGCTCCGTCCTGCTGTGGAGGAGAGTTGCTCGGCTATCGCCAAAGACTCGTCTTCCTCTGCTGCATTCTCCTTTCCACTCCCCTTTCCATTTCCTATCCTGCCCCGAGAAGAATCTGCCAAGCCTTTCGAGGGTGAACCAACAGGGCTGTTGCTGAAGGGTTTCGGCTCTTGCCCAGCTCGGCCCTTGCTTTCTGCGGGGAGAGCGCGTTCCAGGGAAGAATTTGAAGACTTGTCAACTCATCAGATTTGAGTTCCAACGAGCCTGATCAAGTCCACGCGGTCCAGAAATTCAATTATCACGCACCATCGTTCTAGATTTTTTGCTATGCGTCTTATCAATGTCCACAGAGGTCTTCTGGACGAAGTACAATGGGACCGCATCCCGCCAGACTACGCCATCCTTTCTCACAGGTGGTGTGACGATGAAGTCTTATTCCAGGACATGCAAAATCCGAGCGACGAGACTCGGAACAAGAAAGGGTTTGCTAAAATCCGATACACATGTGAGCAAGCAATCAAAGACGGGTTATCCTATGCTTGGATTGATACCTGTTGCATCGATAAGTCGAGCAGCGCCGAGCTGACTGAAGCAATCAACTCTATGTACGATTGGTATAGATTTTCAAGGAAGTGTTATGTCTATCTGGCCGACGTTCCATCCGATGACAATATCTATTCTCACGACTCAGTCTTCCGGAATAGCGAGTGGTTCACGAGAGGCTGGACGCTTCAAGAACTCATAGCGCCCCGTTGCGTCGAGTTCTTCAGCAAGGATTGGGGCTGGCTAGGGCAAAAGAAGGGATTCCAAATCTCGCATGCATACGACGCCTATTTTCCCAAAAGAGAGTTCTCTGTCGATTTCCACCGGTTGCTTTCCGAAATCACTGGTATCCCTAGCTCTGTATTTGATGCTGAGGATTTGAGGCTCCAAGATTTCAGCGTTGCTCAGAAAATGTCATGGGCATCGGAGAGGAAATGCTCAAAAGTTGAAGATCGTGCTTACTCACTTCTCGGCATCTTCGAGATCAATCTGCCTCTCCTATATGGCGAAGGGATAAGAGCTTTCGCCAGATTGCAGGAGGAAATCATGAAAGGAGTTGATGATCATTCGATCCTTGCTTGGACGGTAACAGAAGTCGATTCGAGATTCCTTGGGCCAAGCGACATTCTAGCGGAGTCTCCTGCGGATTTTTCTAGATCTTCGAATATAGTCCCCTATAACAAAGAAGTCGGAAAACTCTCAGCTATGACAAAACGAGGCTTCTACATGCATCTTTTCATGCAGCCAGTTAAAGTCCCCGAGACTACTCACATCCGTTGGCTTGGCACGATGTGTGAAGCATTCTTTGCCATGCTCAATTGCGGAGACACCACGGATTCATATATACACCCCCGCAGAAGGGATGATTCCAAGAGAGTCGCACTGTTTATTATCCGAGCAAACGACCCATCCTCGCCTTCCTCTTCAAAATCTCGGCAGTATATCAGGCTTTGCACCAAATCGCATATTTTGATGAGAGATGAAGAGACATACGAGGATAGGTCGCTCTTCCAGGAAGTCTATTTGTCTCGACGGGTTCCTTGCAGCCTGAAAACGTCGTTCGGCGTTAGGCTCAATTTACATTTGCGACAGATACCGGTGAAGTCCCAAGATGTGGTGACTCAGCATCCCATACTTTTCGCCGGGATACTCTTATACGAGCAAAATATTCGGGTCTCTGGCTGCAACAACCTCATACAAGTTGGTTCTGGACGGGACATTCAGGTTTCTGGCGGCGACAACATCACACAAGTTGATACTGGGCGGGATTTTCGAGTATCTGGCTACGGTAACCTCATCAGATTTCAATCTGGGGAAGATATTGAAATCTCTGGCGACCGAAACAGCGTGGCAGATTTTTCGTTTCGGCCAAATATTCTAGGTTCCGGCCACTGCAACCTCATAAGGGGTGGATCTGGGCAGTACATATACGTCGGCGACGGAACCTTCGCAAGTTGGTCCCTGAACGATCTCTTGTTACCAGGACCTCAACAGGCGGTGGTGAAAGTTGACCTAGACAACAGACTGACCGAAGACCGCATTGCCTTGATATTCGCCATCACGAAGAATCCCGATAGGTTGCTATGCCACTTATGCAACCAGAGCATTGCTGACTACATAGTGGAGGCAGTCGGGAACAAAACATGTGAGTCGGCAGGAATATATTTGGTGGACCCTGCTGTGAGGAGCACGGCATCAAGCTCAATAGTCCTCGCGAACAACTGGCACGTTTCCGCAACGCTGAACGGGGAACGGCCGCATCTGCCGTTTCCGGAAATTTTTCCGGACCACTGGAGAAGCTTTGTTGTGACACTGAAGGTTCGAGCCCTGCGAGAAGGCATATTCGACGGCAGCGGCGTCCGCGACTCGCCCTCCTCAATGATCCTTGCCCATGATCCCTGAGCAATGCTCTGGATCAGCAGCGCCCAAGATAGTGACACCTACCACTCTCGACTCCTGACTCGATACCCTCGAACAGTGGAACGCCGCGTGTCTGAGAGTCTTGGGCAAGTGGCGGGCGAGTATGATGAGTCTGGTCAGCGGTTATGGATACGGCAGCCCGTCTCAGCTGATATACGGAAGCAGAAGAGAGGTAGCCGTCCCATGTGAGTAGTTAACAAAATCATCATCACAAGCGATCGGGCAGTTGGAGGCGCCCACCTGTCGGGGAAAGGGCGCTCGGAGCACGGAGCGTTCGATCCTCGAACGCCCAAACGTACACCGGGTGAACATCTCTCGGCCGGTAATAAGAACAGCTTTCGCCTCGGGAGTTACCATGAAGCCGTCAGTGATCAGTCCCCGGCCAATGATATTCACTCTGTCGGAAGGATCATGCCGCTCAATGGTGCAAGTGTCGCCATCGAGGTCGAAACTGCCGGAGGTACTCGTCCCTTCGCTGGCGGATTGGGGTTGATGCTCTCTTGGATTATGGCAAAAGCTCGGGCGCTCGAACTGCGTTTTTCGTTCAAGCATTATATGGTTATATATTCCTACATGCTCAAATGGGTCCCTTCGACGACCCACGGACTAAATCTCTGACTTTGGTCCAAGTCAGCGCCCCCTGTCCGAACCAAAATGCCGTGCCGTGACTCCGCGCGGACGGCTGGGTTCTTCGCTCGGGGCAGCACGGAGTAACTGTCGGGATTTGATGAGCCAAACGTGGCGGGCCAGTTTAGATGGTTAATACATAGCACACACCAGCTCCTTTGTTCGGCTATTGAGACGTTTCCATCCGTAGGGGAATAGCATGTCGACAGCCGGTTGAGACGCACTGTTACGGCACAAGGACAGGGGCGTAGCCATCGTACCACTAAAAGTGGAACGTTGTCCGCTCGAGCACTGACCGCCTTGTTCTGCCCTATTACCCACTAACCTCGGACCCCACATAATGAATTACCCTAACAATAAATACGACTTTTCTCCATAACAATAACCAACCCTTATAACTTTATTCTGCAATATCTTAACAACTATTAAATTAATTAATTTCGGGTAAAAATGGTTAATTTCGACCGTATACGCAAAATATAAAATATAAAGGATTTTATTACGGAAAATAATTTAAAAACTTTTATAAATTTACGATTCGATATACCATAGTCGATTTTATCCTACCGCGTTTATAGCTTAAAATTACGTTTCGAAACCAAAATAATAAAGCGTAAACTGTCGGATTAAAAAAAGCAAAAGTTCGTTAATTAAATATTGCTTAAAAATATACGGTCGCACCTTAACGAAAAAACAGATCCGTTAAATAGCCGAAGTTTTATTAGGCTTTAACAGAACCGTCGGAAAGTATTAAACTAACTATTTTATAGAACGTTACGATAAAATATATATGAAAAAAGGATAAATTATATTCCGGTAAGGTTTCGAAATATACAATCGTAATAATATATCCGAACTTTTCCTTTTTTTAACCTAAATCCGAACTAAATATAATATTTAACGTACGAACGAATATAATATAAATAAAATAAATATTTAAAAAGGAAAATAAGTTAATAAAACGGTCGTAAAATTTTTTTACCGGTTTGTATAAAATTTAAGGAAATAGAAATAACGTTATAAATTTTCATTATTAAATATATCGGCTTTATATAGGGAAAAAGTACGGCCGTATATGATTTTAATAACCTTACCGATTAAAAATAATACTTTCCCGACAATATCAACAGAACTAAATATATATTAATTCCGAAAGAATAAATTAATACCGTTATTATATTAAAATAAATAAAAAGAATTTTCCGATATTAAATTACGTTTTTATTATAAATAATAATTATTATTTTAAATAATTATATTATATACATATCCCTTATATTTATATATTTATTACTTTATTTAAATATTAACCTTTAATTATTTAACGTTATCTTTTTTCTTCCGTTTTTAAAAAGAAATATTATAAGACGTTACGTAAAACCAGCGGAATTTTTACGATTACCCTTTAATATAAATGCCGTATATTAAAAGCATATTATAAAGTTACAAAAGTCGCCTTTACCAATAAAAATATTAAACGCGGATAACGTTATACCGGTATATCTTTTTTTTAAAAACCCGAAATAATATTAAAAAATCCTGAAATAATCCTTTAACCAGCCCTTAAACGAAAAATATTACCGGAGAAAATAATTATAACCGGTAACGAAATCGTTTATATTTTTTATAAAATTAAAAAATTACGGAAAATATGCAAACGGCCGTACGTAACCATACGAAAGTGTTTCGTAATATTGTAACGAACCTGTCATATATCCACCTGGAGGTATAAGCAGTATCCGAAATGGGGGTTTTGATTTGCAGGTAATAATAGCATAATACATAAGGTATTTGTTAAAAAAATTTGCGGACTTTTCCCTTAATCGGAAAACGATACCTTTAATTAAAGATCTAAATAAATAACTAAAAAGCGAAATTAAATAGGTACTATCTATATAAGAAACCGTCTATTATATATCCTTCTGGATTTAATAAGTATATCGTAAATTTGGAGGATTTGTAAGATTTAATCCCAGATTTACCAGATTTATTAGATTACTATATTTGGGCGTAGGAAAAGCTAAGTTTTTTTTTTTCCGAAGATTAACTGTAAAAAGCTCATATTAGGTTTTAAAAGCCGGATTTTTTTAAAATAGGAACCTTTATTTTTATATTATAATACTATTTTCTTTTTCTAAGCATTTTTATCCCAAAAATAAGAACCGTAGGTATTTTTTTTAATTTTATTAAAAGGGTGTTTCGTAAGTTTTTAGCTAACTTTATCATCATAAATCGAAAAAAGAAAAAGAAAAGTTACGCGTAAATTAACGCGATATCCGTAATATTCGTATTAATTTAATTAAAATGTTTAAAATTAAAACTTTCCCTTATTTTAATTATATTCGATTTGGTAAAACCGATTATCTTTTTAGAATATTTAAATAACGACTGTTATATTCGTTACTAACGCTTGTTTTATAACGTAAAAATTATAAATTCGCAAAAAAAAAAAAAAAAATTAATAAACGAAATATAAAAACGATTAAAATAAAAACAATAAAAAGGTAAAAATAATTTTCTGGAATAGTAAAAACCAGCAAAAAAAAAGAACTGGATAAATTACGACGTCGGTAGGAAAAAAATTAAAAACAATTTATTAAAAGATTAAAACGTTTACGTTTTTAATAAAATTTCTTTAAAAAAAAGCTTTGGAAATATTAAAAAAAGGTTTAAAATTGGATTAATTAAAGGAACGGAAAAAAAAAATTAAAATTACGTCGCGTAAAAGCGGAACAAACGTAATTTGCTTTTAAAATAAACGTTATAATAAAGGTATTTATTTCCTTTGGCTAGAACGCTTTAAATTTGGATTTAGGCGGAAAGCCGTTATCGCCTGCGACCTTAACCGTACTGGAAACCGTCGGTTAGGATTTTGCCGGTAAAAATCCTTAACCAGATTTATCGTATTCGTTAAGTATTTAAATAATACCCATATATTATTTTTAGGTAGGTAGTTTATTTATTTAAGTAAATATTAAATTTTATTTTTAGATATTTTAAAATTTAATATTCTTTCGATTTCGTATTCGTTATCGTTTTTTTAATTTCAAAAACTTTTTTAAACAGGACGTTTTTTAAAATTAATTGTAATAAAAAATATGGAATATAAAATATATTTTTATAGTTTTAGGTAATAATAATTTAGAATTAATTTTTAAAATAATTTTCTTAATCTTAAATGGCCTAAACTTTTTAAAATTAAGCTTATCGTTAAGCTTTTTTATTTTAATGTAAGAAAGATTTAACGTTATATTTTATTTTTTAACGTAATAAATAAATATTGTTTTTTTCGTTAAAATTAATCCCTTAATTTTTTTTATTATAATATTAAATTATCTTTTATTATAAAAACTATAATTTTATTTAAAATCGGGTTTATATTATCTTAATTTTTGTTATTATTATTTTTATTCGTATAATTATCGTAATAATAATTAATATTTTACGTATTAATTATTTTAGTCGTTAGGTTATTACGTTATGTCCGTATATAGCTATATAGGATAATATGCTTATATCTTCGTTAACGGATATATTATAGGTTATTTATGTAAATAATAAAAATTCGATTTAATTATTTTGTTAATCATTAACATAATGCCGGAAGTATTATTTTAAGGTTTGGTTTAGTTATTTTAATTAAAAATTTAGCTTAATATTAATTTATTTAAAAAAAATTTAATACCGAATTTGGATATAAAAATTTTATTTGAATTAAAACTTTTTTTAATACTTTATATTTATTAAGGTAATATAAAATAAAAGCATAAGTTAACTATTTTACCTTTACGGGTTTTTTAAAAGGTAAAAAATATTTATATTTAATAACTTTGTTAATAATTGCTTATACCGTATCGTATTTAATTTTAATAACTGGGTTTTTTGATATAAAAAAACGAATAATAAAGTTTTAAGTTATAATATTTTATATTTTATTAAGTGTATTTATAAGTTATAATAAACCGTACGGTTTATAACGGGCTGTTTTAATTTTGTTATAAATATTATAATCTTTAATAATTTATTTAACCGTCTGGTAAAGTTTTAAGAAGTTATATTTTTTTAAAATTCGTTTAGTAAATTTAAAACTTTTTAAGTATTTATATAAAAAGTTTTCGTAAAATCTTTTAACGAGATCCTTTTATTATTAACGGGAAATATAAATCTTACCGCAAAATAATAATTAGTTTTTATCTTTTTTTTTTCGTTATTTCACTTTTTTTTTATTTTTCCGGGTCGTAAAAATTTCTAACTTAGGTTAATTTTTTTGGAATAAGTTATTTTAGGGTTTTATATAATTATATTATCCTATTATCCTTATAATGTAATATTTATGTATAACGTTTAAACATTTTCGAAGTATAATTTTTTTTTCGATTTAAAATATTTATTTAAATAATTTTTTGGATATAATAAATTTTAAAGTTTAATTTAAATAAGAAAATTATTTAATTTTTATGGCATTTATTTAATTCCTAAATGGTTATAAATCGAATAAGATTTTTATATTTTAAATAAATATTAAATATTTTTTTAGTTTTATTAAGGAAAGGTTTCTATTTTTTAAGTATTAAAATGATTATTAATAACTTTTTGTCGTAAATAAGGTATTTAAGTTTTACGTCCTTAAAACTTTTTAAAAATACGTTATTAAGTATTATTTTTTATTATTTTTTAATTATTTTAAAATTACTTTAAAGACGTAATCCGAAAGGTTTATCTTAAATCGTTTTTTTATTATGGTTTGGTAACTTAATTACCGGAACGTTAACGATTTTATTTTTAATTTTTTGGAAAACTTTTTTAATTTTTTCAAAAGATTTAAATTTCTTTTAACACATTTTTTGGTAATAAGTTTAATTAAAGGATTAATAAGTTTATTATAATCCTTAATTAAAAGTTATATATAATTAATAAATCTTAAAACTTAACAGATATTAATAATAATGGTTTTATTTAAAATTAACCAGTTTTGAATAGTTTTTAATTTAGAATTTTGGATTTAAATTTGTTTAAGGGTAATAATAAAACCTAAAAAGTTTACTTTTTAAGTATACCAAATGCTTTTTTAACGTTTCTTAGCAAGTTAGCTTTTTCGAAAGTTTTTAAAATTTGAACGACGTATTTTTTATATTTTTTTAAAATTTTCAAATAAATTAAAATATCGTTTAAATAAACGAAAATAAATTTGTTTAAAAACTTCCGTAAGATAGTGGTAAATGTATACTAAAAGTTAGCTGGAATATTAGTTAACCTTTATAGCATAACTTTATATTCGTAATATTTATAAATAATTTAAAAGTAAATTTTTATTTTTCGCCTTTAATTATAAGAATTAAGTAATAACCGTTTAATAAGTTTAAGATTATAAATTATTTAATTTTATTAATATTTTGCTTTATAATATTTATTAACGTTAATAAATATCTATTTTTAATAATAATATCGTTCAAGCCGTAAGACTGGCGAGGGCTCGCACAGCCTTTTATGCGCACTTGAGGTTCACCCTTAAGGTTTATTCTTAAGGTTTATCTTTAAGGTTTATTCTTAAGGTTTACTGCGACCATGCGGAACCAACCAGCTGGCATAAGGTTCATCAGAGTCGAAGCTTATCGGCAACCACGTATTCTGCTTCAGAGTAAGGTTCTGCTTCAGAGTGAGGTTCTATGGGACTGAGGTATACAATCTATCTTAACCGTAAAAATTATTAATCAGTTATCGTATTCGAAAATACTAGGTATAGTATTTATCGTATGGATTATATGTGTAATGATTTTTTGTATATTTGGCTTAGCCTGGAAAATAAGGCTTAAACCTATATCAACCTTGTAATAATAATATCGTTTAATTATCGATAATTATAAATTTGTTAATATATTAAATTTTTATTTTTATCGATTTTAATTTTAATAATTTTAATTTTTAGTATTATTATAATTAGATACCTTATAAGTAATGCGGATCTTTATATATAACCTTTTTTAAGGTTTCGTTAAAAACTTTTTTAAAAAGTTTTAATTTTTTAAAGGTTTATATAATAAATTTAGTAAAGTTTTAGGTGGTATTTTTCCTTAATGGGAATTTTGTAATTTTTTTCGGGTTCGTTTTTTAAATAGCTTTTTAAACCATCGATATTTAGAAGGTATTATTATTATTAGGTTAAAATTTTGGTTTCCTTAATTATGTAACAGATTTTATGGAATTCTTTTTTTTAATTATCTTATAAAAGCGTTTAATTTTTCCAGATAATTTGTAAATTGTTAGTACGAAATTACGGTACTTTTAAAATAATATCGTATCCTGAGATGTTGGCGATGTTAAAGGTAATCCGTTTTAAATGTTTTTGTATTCAAATTACGAATTCCTTAATTTTTCGAAAAATTCGACCGTTGTTATAAATAAATAGATTTTTATCGGTCCGTAATTTATATAATTATTACTTATAGTTTTAAGAGATCTGGTATTTTTTAGTTCCTCAGTCCATTATGGCGTTAAATAGTTTATTTTTATAATAAATGAGTATTTTAATTTAATTCCATATTCTTTCTTTTTGTTTTATATAAGGTTTTATATATAAGGGTTTTTCGGTATTTTATCTTCGAGGGTTTTTGTAGTTTTTTAATTAATATGTCCTGGGGGCTAAAAGGCGTTTTTATTTGCGTGTTTATCTGGTTGCATATTTGGTATAATAATTATTTATATATGTAAACCATTTTTATTACCAAATTAGTACTTAAAGATAATTATCCTTTCTTAGTTCGGCTTTAGGTTTTGTTTTTTGCAAATTATGGGATCGGAAGGGTAGATTTTTAAAGGGGGTATTTTTATAACTAGAAGTTCGTGTTTATTAAATAATATTGGTAAATAATACAAACATCTTTACGTTATAGTTTTCCGGTTTTGTTTTAATTTAGGGTATAGGTAATAAGATTTAGGGTAATTTAGCTATTAAGAGACTTTTGTACATTTATATTTATCGTTTCGTTTTGTAATCGTTTTTTCGTTATATCCTGGCTAAAAGTCGTTATTTCCTTTGGTACGTAAATAAACGAAATAGTTATGATCGTAATAAGTAATAAAATGTAAAAGTTTATGATTATTTATTAAAGATTTGAAATATATTATATATTCGGGAAAAATATAATGCTTTAAAAACAATTATTTATAGTTACCGAAATCTTTTCGGAATTAACCATTTAGGTCGTATATTTTATATTCTTATATATCGAGGTAATAAGTATATCTTAACGTAATAATTATTCTAAAGGTTATTAATTTTGGATAATAATTATAAGTTTTAACCGTAATATTTTTATAAATAATATAATTTTTACATTTTAGGTTATCGTTTTTAACCTTATTAGTTATAATAATAATAAATTCCTAATTAGCAGAAGTAAAACTTAATTTCTTTTTAAATTATATATATTCTTTTATTTTCTTAATTTTTTTTATTTTTTATTTTTATTTTTTATTTTTATTTTTATTTTTATTTTTTTATTTTTTTTTATTTTTTTTTCTGCTATTTATATCTCGTTCGGCCGTACGGATTTTCTTTTTGGGCTAAGTGATTTTTTTTGGGAATTTCCTTTAGGTAAAGAATAATAATCGCTTTCAAAATAACCCTTTTTGCCATAATTAAAATATTTAATTTTGGATTTATTTTCTCTGGATTCCGTTAAAATAATACTTTTTTTTTAATTTATCCTTTATTTTTTTGTTATTATTAAAACATTTATCGTCATTTTGTTTACCGGTTTTTTTTAAGGTACCGATTAAAAATACGTCGGTTGGTAATAATAATTTTATCAGTATAACTTTCGAAAGGATCCGTTTTAAGTACCTTAAATATTTTATTTTTAACTTAAAGCTTTAAACCGTCGTAAAAGGAAAAAATAAAATATTTATGGTAATTTAAAAATAACCATTAAACGGTCAAATTTAATTATATATTCGGTTATTAACGGAATTTATTAAAACGTATATATTTATTTATATTATTAAATAAAGCTTATACTCGTTTTTTAAACTATTCGTAATTATTAAAGATATAATTAATAATATTTAAAAAGTCGTTAAAGTAATTTGTTAAATAATCGTTAAAAATGGGTTTAAATTAATTAAGCATTTTTTTAGCAAATAATTATAAGATAATTATTTTCTTTTGGTAATTTTTCGTTAAAGAATTTTCGAATTACTTAGGATAAAGTTTAACCTTAACCAAAATTCCTTTTATATTAATAGACCTAGTATAAGGTTTGGGGGGGATAGGTTTGTAACTTTTAATGTTAGATATTTTATAGTAGGTAAGAGGGGATATAGTTCTTTTTTAATCTCGACCAAATAAAGAAAGAGTTAGGATTTTTAGACGGGGAATAATTTTTAAAAAAGGCGTAAAACTTTTTTTTTCGAACAAGTTTGGTATTCCTTTATTTAAAATTTATAATTTCTGTAATTATAAGTTCTTTTTCCTTTTTTTTGATTTTACGCCGTAAATCTTCTTACTTTTCTTTTCTTTAGTTTGACTTTTTAAGCTATATCTTAATAAATTCCTTAAGGGCAGGAATAAGTTATTACTAAAAAGAAAAAGATTTTTTTAAGCTTTTAGTTTTCGTAATTATAAGGTATTATATTATCGATTTACTGAAAAAAACTTTTAATAAGGAGTAAAATTATTTAATTTAATTATTAGTTTTTTATTAATTAATAAAGGGAATTAAATATGTTATTTATTTATTAAATATCGTTTTATAATATTATTTTAATTACGTTTAAAAAAAATTATATTTAATTATGTCTTAAATTATTCGTTAATTATTAATTAAAAATTTATTATATATATACTTAAAAATATAAATAATATCCTAAATAAAAGTTTTAATTTATAAGTAATAATAACATAATAAATAAAATATTCGTTAAAAGAATTTACGAATTTTTTGTAATTAGAAAATAATACTTTTAATGAAAAATTTAAATTAATAATTAAAAAACGAAACTAAATAAATATTATTTATATAAAAAACCGTTTGTTATATATCCTTCTGGAATGAATAAGTATGTCGTAAATTTAGGAGATCTGTAAAATTTGGTTCCAGATCCACCAGATTTACCAGATTACTACGTTTTGGCACGGGGAAAGCCAAGCTTTTCTTTCCCGAAGATCAGCCGCGAGGAGCCCATACCAGGCTCCAAAAGCCGGTTTCTCCAAGACAGGAACCCCTGTTCCTATACTGTAACAAATATACGGAATATAATAACTAAAGCGGTTAAAGAACTTAATAATTTTAATCCCGAAAATATAACGTTCCGTTACGACAATTGCAACCTATAAACGAAATTCGAAAAATACGATCATATTAAACGTTAGATTATTATTAAAAAACCTAATAAAGTTTTTACGAATTTAATAAATATTAAAACGGTAAAAAATTAAATTATTAAATATTTACAACTTATAAAAGCTAGTAATCAGGTTATAATTAACAATTATATTAAAGAACAACCTGTTAAATAACGGCAGCGTAATTTTAAATAACTTAAATAACTTTATTATATTAAAAAAAGTTATTAAATTATTAAACAACTTTTAAATATATAGGTTACTATTAATTTATACATGTTTTGCTTATTCAATTTTAGGGTAATTCATTATATGGGTTCGAGGTTAAGGTATTACTTAATACACTTCTTTAATAGGATGCTAGATATTAAAAGACTTAACCAGACGTTACAACTCCATTTAACTTAACGCAAGTAGGAAGAACTAACTGATATTTTTAATAAATAATTAAATTTAAAAAAGCTTTTAAAATTCTATATTAAGTATTTAACTTAACGGAAAAAGCATATATAAAATTCTAACAAATTGCAGTAATTAAAAAGATACCCGATTTTTATTAAAAGTTTTAATGCAAGGTTAATCTAGGTTCAAGCCTTATTTTCTAAGCTGAGCCAAATATACAGAAAATTATTACACATATAATCCATACGATAGATATTATACCCTAATATCTTCGAATACGATAACTGATTAATGGTTTTTACGGTTAAGATAGATTGTATACCTCAGTCCCATAGAACCTTACTCTGAAGCAGAACCTTACTCTGAAGCAGGACCTCACTCTGAAGCAGAATGCGTAGTTGCTGATAAGTTTCGACTCTAATGAACCTTATGCCAGCTGGCTGATTCCGCATGGTCCTTCAAGGCAGATAATATAACTTAGAAAATGTTAAGCTTACGCAGCAAACCTTAAGGATAACCATAAGGATAAACCTTAAAAATAAACCTCAACGATAAACCTTAAAGGTGAACCTTAAGTATGCATAAAAGGCTGTAAGAACCCTCGCCAGTCTTACGGCTTGATCGTTCTTACGACACCTTTTCGAATTACCTTTATCAAGGTAGCTAAATATGCCGCGTTATTTTAATTATACCATACCGGTAATCCGTAACGAAAAGATTTATCAAAAAACCGTCTTATTTACGATATAAAGCCCCCATAAAGTTGCTAGAAGGGCCAAGATTATCGATAATAACGTCGCTTTAAAAAAAAATTTCCAAAAAGATCAAATTCGGCTTTTAATTTTCGGATATGACCTTAATATACCAAAATAACAGTAATCGATTTTTAATAATATTTATGCCGAAAAATATAAATATTATGGAAATATTATTAAGAAAATTAAAGAATAATAATAACGGGTTTAAGAATTTTAAAGTTTAGATTTTAAAATAATATAAAAAGGATTACGAACGATAATTTCCCGGCTATTCCGGATTACGAAGAACCTTTAAAATTCCGATAAAAATCGACGTAAATAAGAGCTGGTTCGGAACTAAGCAGTCTGAAGTCGCCTTGAAATAAGACTTTTACGAAAGGGATGAGTTTTAGTAAAGTATAAGAATTAAGATAATAGTTTATTATTTTATCCGATTTTGTTTATACGGTTACGTTTTTTCGAAGAAGATTAAAAATTTTAATAATATAATAATTAATCACTTAATAAATTAATAAAATTTAAATATTTAAAGATTTTATTAATAATTAATACGCGAAATATACTAATATTAATTATAATAATATGTAAAGGTTTATAAAACTATAAAATAATTATAACGCATATATTACTTTCTTAAAATAAATTAATAATAAACCAGGTTTATAAATATGAAATAGTATAGTATTTATCGTATAGATTATATGTGTAATAAGTTTCTGTATATTCGGCTGAGCCTGAAAATAAGGCTTGACTTTAGATCAACCTTGCATATAAAAAACTTACGTTTTTAACTTATAAAATACCTTCCTTTTTTAGCGTTAGATTAAAATAAATAACGTAATAAGAATTTAAAGTATCTTTTTATTTTCCGCCGGCGTAAAAATTATGATAGTTAATAAGGTAAACCTTAACGGCGGTAATAATTTAAGGGATAAAAATAAGTCGAATATAATGGTCGTATAAAGGTAATTAATCTCTTGCAAATAAGCTTATTTTTACTACTTTTTTACGTTAATACCCTTTTAAACTTATTTTTCTTTCTTACACAGCCGGTAGTTAAATTACTTCGTTTAAATTTTTATTTTCCTTTTATATATATATAAGATAACCGTTAACCTAATTAAATATTTTTATTTATCGGAATACTTCTTATAACTTTTTTTATAACGTAACGAAATTTATTCTTTCTAGTTTTTAATATTCTGTAAAAAAAAGGTATTTGTTAAATTATACGGTTTAAATAACGATAACCTTATAAATTAACGGGTTCTAATGTCGTAAATATTTATAAATCGGTAATTAACAAAATAATGAGTTTAGGCTTTTAAATTTAAATTTTAAAATATTTATAATAGCAGTAATTATTACAACGTAAGCCATATAGTTATATATTGGTAAGTAAGCTTATTAAAATTCGCGATTAAATATTTTAACGCCGTTTTTATATATTAAGTAAATAGAATAAAATCCGTATAAATTTTGCTAAAATAATATATATTTAAAGGTACAGTTTTATAGGTATATTATTCCTTTATGGATATGTATGGTTAAAAAAGGCAGAAGATTGAATATTATTTTATATCGTAATTATTTTCTTTACATTTATACCCTTTCAGCACTTTGTATCCCCGTTTTAAAACTTAAATATCCGGTAATAGAAATTTAAGTATAACATTAAAAAAGGCAATTAACATATATCCAGAAATTAGTAAATTTTAAAATCTTATTAATATATTAATTCTTTACAGAAAACATTTTTTTATTATAAAAAGAATTTTAAAAAATATCGAAACGTTATAATTAATATATTTCACTTTTTATTTTCAAGGTAAATACTTTCTTAAAGTTTCCGTATTTATCGGTTATAAATATAACGCATTTAAATTTCTAAACCTTTTTTCTAAATTTATAAAATTAATAATAAATTTTTTTAATCGAGATATTGCTTTTTTAAACTCGCGGCGTATTAATATTTTAACTTCCGCTTTATTATCTACTTAATATTTAAATATTATAAAACTTTTTAAACGATTTTTAATATAAAATTATAGTTAACTAATTATTTCGGAACTTAAGTATTTTAATCGCAGGTATTATATAATATCGTTATAAATATGCTCTAATTTATAATTTCTAAATTAATATTTTACCTCTAAGTTATAAAATTTCATAAATTATAATTACGTTATTATTTTCGATAACGAATTAATTAAACTTAACCATTAATAAAATAATAAGTTAATTATATTTATTTCGAATATAATTATTAATTATTCATGTATTTTATTAATAACCTTTTCTTTTAATTATCGGAATAATATTAAGTGATACGCGAAAGTTTTAAAATAAGTTACGTCATATAAACGTAACGTTTTCAAGTTTATAAGATTTTAGGATAATATATTTATCTTTCCGTATATTTTAATAAGAACCAGAATATTTCTTATATATATTCCGTTATCTTATACGGTTAACTTAAAACCTACAATTTCATTAATAAGGTTAAAAATATATATTACAAATTTTAAATCTAAAACAAATAAAGTTTAAAAAAATCAGACGAAATAATTATAATGTTACGTTCAAAGCTTATCGACAACTACGTATTCTGCTTCAGAGTTAGGTTCTGCTTCAGAATGAGGTTCTGCTTCAAAGTAAGGTTTTATAGGACTGAGGTATATAATATATCTTAACCGTAAAAACCATTAATCACTTATCGTTTTCGAAGATACTGGGTATAATATCTATCGTGTAGATTATATATCTAATAATTTTCTGTATATTTGGCTCAGCCTAGAAAATAAGGCTTAACCGTAAATTAATCTTGCATAATATTACGTTATTTAATAATTAAGAGTTTTATTAAAAATTTATTTTATTCCTTTTAGAAATTAGTTTATCCTTTATATAATTATTTTATTTATAATTTTTAAAAAGCGGTTAATTTCTGTAAAAAAAAAAACAATTTTTAATTAAGTTTATTATAATAATATTAAATCGGAAATTTTTAAAACTTTATTAAAAAATATATAATAATATTAAGGTATTTTATAAATGAAATTTAATAGCTTTTATAACGAATATTTTAAATTTCCGATTTATTTGTTTTTACTTATTAATATTTTAATCTGTTTGAAAATCTTTAGAAATAATATATTTTAACCCTTATTCCGAAAGTTTAACTTACGATTATCGTTTAATAAATTTAAATCTTTTTATTTAAAATTGTTTTAATTAAAGAAATCCGTTAAAATTTTATATAACGTTAAAAAGTTATCTTATTATTTTTAATATAAATAAGATATAAATTATAATTTAAATATTTACAAAATTACACGTTATTTTTTAATAACTAATCGTATTATTATTAATATCAATCTTATATTATATTTATAAGGTTATTATTTAAATTCCGATACTAGAAATTAATATTACATATAAATCGTTAATTTATACGAAAGTTTTTTCAAGTAATATTTTATATCGTTATTTTTAGGCCATAGTTTTTTAATAACTTTATAATTTATTTTAACCCTTTACGGTGTTTTTATTATATATCAATTATGAGCTTATCATTATATACTTTACCGGATTAACTAATTTAACGTATTATTTTCATAAGTTCTTTATAAAAAAAAAACTATTTTTTTATAGTTAAAAATATTAAGTTTAAAATTTATTTCGTAAAACTTTTAACATTTTTACAGAAATTTTTATATATCCAGGTTATATAAATATATGTCATATAAGGTTAATCTAAGTTCAAGCCTTATATTCCAAGCTAAGCTATATATATAAAGACTATTATACATATAATCCATACGATAAATATTATATCTAATATTTTCGAATACGATAATTACTTAAATAGTTTTTACAGTTAAGATAGATTATATACCTTAGTTTTATAAAACCTTACTTAAAAGCAGAATCTTACTTTAAAGCAAACTAATACGTGGTTGCCGATAAGTTTCGACCCTGATGAACGTTATGCCCGGCAGTAAACCTGCAGGAGAAATTTTAAGGATAATAAATATATGTTATAAAGTTTTAAATATAAACGTATTTACCTTCGGTCGTTATTATAAAAATATTTATCGGATAACCTATTCGATCGGCCTTTTTTATATATATACTTTTTTCGAAATTATTAATTATTTATGTTATTTTATAAAATTATTTCTTTAAATAAAATATTATATCAGATTTTATAAATTTAATAAGCTATGGCTTATTTTAATTAAAATCGATATAATCTTATATATTAAACGTATACGTTTTAAATTAAACTTTACCTTTAAAGCGATCTTAATTCTTAAATCCTTTATAAATAATTAAAAACGTTAATAATACGGTTATTATTATTATTTTGAAACTTATATCGTTTAAATAAGAGTTAATTAACTAATATATTTATAAATTGAACGAATAAAAGTTTTAATTATTAGATATAAGGGATATTAGATATATTACATTACATAACTAATTGCAGGCGCTTTAGAACGCGTACCGTACTTTAATGTAATCTGTCTACGGAACATATATGTTTCGATCAGAGGGAGCCTTTCCGTATATGGGGTGCTCGCACACCCCCCTGCTAGCTGGCAAAAGGTCTTAGTTAGTTTACGCAAGGCATTAACTAAACTAACTAACTAAATTCCCAAGCCTAGCTCTCCCTGCCGCTGTAGTGGGGGGGGGGGGGGGGGG